>JAADVN010001070.1:0-10848 GCA_023335535.1 Globisporangium spinosum | reverse complement strand
CGCACCAAAAGAAGAATCGACGGTCGACCTTGGAGCCGACGGATGCCGCGGACTTCCTGTCGGCTCTGCGTGAGGAGATGCAGATTGACTCGGATAAAGAGGACGCAGAACAAGATGCGCAGGTACAGGACAAGGGCAAAAACAAAGGGAGACAAACCATCCAGATGCCGCACTTCGATATCGATGTGTCGCCTGTGACCAGGTCCAGAAGTCGAAGAGCTACAGTTGACCCGAGCGACATTTTCACGATCGCCAGTGACGCGCGTGGTAGATCCCGCGATGATGACGAAGGGAAGCAAACGCGCAGAGAGACGCTCAATGTGGAAGATCTGTACGAAATAAATCCTGAGCTCCGCTCGGCACATCAGGAGAAGGGCGATGTGAATAGCGACCGAAGAGATTCGCTGTCGCGGAAGCGGAAACAGGACCAACCCGACAGCGAGAAGTCCACCCGGAGTCCTGCAGGAAAGAAATCTCGAGGTGATGATGACAGTCAAACTGAAAGTCCTCCGCAGGACTCGATCGTGTCGATGAAGTCCAAGGTGGCAGCTGGACTGGTACGCCCGCAAAAATCTCCAACGCCACGAAAACAACCGCGAGGTGTGGCAGACTCTGACCAGGATGGTGAAGAGAAGTCGAGTAGCACACGTCAAAGCTTGCGCGGCAACGGCTCAAACAGACAATCGATCGTTGCCAAGTTCACTTCGCCTCCTCCTGTCCACCGCTCGTCGAACATGAAAACTCCGCTGAAGAGCATCCTGAGTGCAAAGAAGCCGAAGGCTGGACCAATCACGACCCCGACCAAGTCAGTGAATTTCGGCCCGCCTCAAGGCGCAGAGTTCAATCTTGGCTCGCCTTCGACGTCAATGACGCCGATGCTGGCCAAGGACGCCAGACGGATGTTTCCGCTCGACAGCTCACCGCCGTCGCTGCAAGAAGTCGACGAAGAGGAGGAAGACGAAGAGACATCGCTGAATACATCGTTACTTGACGAGGCTGACGCCATCGACTCCGATGACGCTGAGCAGAAGGAGGAGCATGACGAAGAAGATACGACGGAGATGGCAATCTCAAGACTGAGCTTCTCGATAAATAAGTCGCCTGATAAGAATCGTCGGCGCTACAGTCTCCGCGGAGTGAGCCCACTGGATAATCAAGCGAACGCGAGACGCTTGCGAAGAAACAGTGTCAGTGCCGTGGTACGTTCTCCGGTGTCTGCGAGGAAACTGAAAGGCATTGGACCTGGTGTTCTGTCATCTCAGCCCGCCCCTCCATCCGCGTCGAAGTCGTCTTTTCTTGCGAACAATGATCCAGAGCCTCAAGGTAGAATGGCGTATGCTGATTCGTCTGCGTCATCGGATGCAGGAGAAGACATGGAGATCACCGGCGATTTCTCAGCCTTCGTCCAAGCAGGTGGCAACGCATTTGCCTCAAACAGTGTGTCTGCGCAGAAGGCTTCAGCGACGACGCTGTCCTTTCGATTCCGGGATCTTTCCCAGGAAGAGAAAGAAAGCTCACCGTTTGGAGACTCGCCTGTGACTGATGAGACTGTGGAGCTTGGCAGTCTGGGCGATCTTGTTGCAGAATCAGCCGCATACGATGATGCTCCCCAGAGTCGTGCGCAGCAATCGACTTCGCAGAAATCATCAAATTTTGTCCAGGACGAAGACGATTCCAGTGCATCAGCGTTAGGAAGTCTCACCGACTTGGCTCGAGAAGGCGAAGAGAACTCACCAAGAGCTCGCCACCTAAGCAGCACCACCGTGCGTCGTTTCAATTCGCTGCACTACAGTCAACTGGACGACCAAGACATCACGCTCGATCCTATCATGGAAGAGGAAGAAGATGCTGCTAACTCGTCGGCTCCTAGTATGATGGACATTGAAACGAGCGAAGACGAGAGCGATGTCGAGTACGATGAGCGTCGCAAGTCGCTGGTTGTGAATTTGTCTTCAAAGTTTGAACGAGTCGGATCGGGTACACCAAAGTCGAGAACTGCGCCAGAAAGTGAAGTGACAGCTGCAGATCTTGGTGCGAGAATTCGTTCACCATTGCGTCAGTCCCCTCGACGTAAGAGCATGGTTCCAGCACCTCCGACGGTTCCACTGATATCGATGGATGAACTCCTGACCACCGCAGATCTTCAAAACAAGGCTCCAACGACACCGGAGGACCATTTCAGCGAGTTGTATTCCCAAAGCGCTGCTGCTGACTCGACTGTTGATTCAGTGAAGCGCGCTTCGATTTCTAATGCGTGCAAGGACGTCGTGAAGTGGCACATCGATGAGATCTCCTCCTGGTCGGCAGGTCTAACGGATGTCCTTGGATCGCTTCTGAGTGAAAAAGCACCAGCGCTATTCAGCCCCGAGGTGCTCGACGAATCTGGCGTTGAAGCAATCAAAGCGCTGCATGAATTGGAGACTGCTCGTGTGCAAAGCGGATTGTGTCAGTGGCGAACGAAGATGGAGAGCGAGATTGGCGAGAAGCTGCAGGTGACTGCGGGTGAGCTCGACAAGGATGTTCGCACGTTGAAGAGACGAATTGCGAAGGATACCGCGACACGACAGAGCGAACTTGCTGCGCTTCAGGAGCTAATCGATCGAGAAAAACAGATGGCAGAGCTCCTCGATGCGATTGAAGAGCAGCAGTCGGTTCGAAACGAATACGCGGCAACTGTGGATGTGTTGGATACACAGTGTGCGTCGCTGTCACTCGAAGCATCCGTGTTGGAAGACCAGCTGCGGGTGGTAGAGAACTTGGCGGCAGACAGCAATCTGGTTTCTGCAGAGACTGCTTCTGAGCTGGAGCGTCAGGTGTTGAACGTCGAAGAGATCTCTGCTATCCAAGGAAGCCTCAGCATCTGGCGCGTTGGCGTCGCGACGTCATCGCATCTCAAGTTGAGCGCTCAGTTTGACGATGTTGTGCTGCGCGTGGATCTTCAGGTTGATGTTGTTCTGAACGACTCGCATTCAGCGAGCTCCTCCTCAAGCGGCAATGGTTTTTCGACAGATGTGGCGTCGAATGTGACCGTGAAGCGAAGACGACGCAGCTCGTATCTCTCGGAGACCGATACCGATATCGTCCGATTGGTGCAGCAGAAGCTTTTCGATCCCGTGCAGCTGTCTCGCTTCATTCGGACGTCAAGCAGCGCTCAGAATGAAGAGCAGCGACGCATGGATCGACCGCAGCGCATTTGCGCGCTTCTGCAGGAGCTGGAGCGGTACGTGACGCTCTCCTATCGTTTCCTGCGCGAACTGCGCGCGCTTTCCGCGCAGTACGCAGTCGAGTTCATCACGGAGGAGTCGGTGCTCTGGGTGGAATTTTTGAACTTTACCCCACTCCAAGAAGCCAAGTTCGTCGTCGGGTTTGCGATTTTGGACGAGTTCCCCTTCTCGAATTTTGAGACCAGCGTGCATATGGTATACGGACCGGTAAGCTTTCGTGCGCTGTGGTTGTACTTTGTGAGTGCGTTGACTCGTTGACTGACCGACTGGCTTGATGACTGAATGATGATCATGCACAGGTTTCTCCGGATGACATTCGAGTGGAGATTGAGGCAGAGGCAGCGAAACAGAGCGAGTACGAGTACATCTCGCGCATCTGTGCGCGGCTTCGCAACGCGTTTGTGGTTCGGTGATCCGGTGCGTTTGAGTCGTTCGTTGTTGTGCCGCTGCTGGTGGGCTGGACCGTTGTTGACCGTTAATGAGCCAGCCCGCCACGGAAGCGAGCAACTTCTTATCTATTGTGAAGAAAGAAAAACAGAGCACGAGATTGCTGCTGTACCATAATATATCGAAAACGATCAACCGCCAGCCTCTCTCGGGTTTAGGAACAACAAAATTGGTGAGGACAACTACAACTACCGGAGCACGCTTTAGTCGTCCCAGTCGTCGTCGCTGTCGGAGTCGTGCGCAGCCGCCGCCGTGGCATTGCTGGTGACTCCCTTGGTGACAGAGTGCAGTGAAGGTTGCGACGCGAGAGCCTGTGAAACACGAGAGAAATGAGTGGAAAAGCAACGCAAATTCAGTGCCAGCATCATCAACCACATCCAGCCAACCCCAATTCGATGATGCCCTGTCTGTCAGCACGTACATTGAGTCGCTCAAACTGCTCCGCTTTCATCCGCTTCTCTTCGTCTTCTCTGCGGATGCGGTCTTGGAAATCCAGTGTCTTGGGACGCACCTGCACCGTCTCCTTGGGCTTTTGCGAGAGCGGCACCATATCTGGCCAAATACGAAACAAAGCGCACGTTAATAGCAACACGAGAAAGTCGTAGCACCAAGAAAAGAATAGAATCAGGGTGAGATCCGTACCGTTCGGCTGCAGCGACTCGAACGTCGGCGCCGCGTTCTCGCCTGCAAACCACTGGCTCGACGTCAGCGTCGCCTGCGCTGCACGCACAGGACCATACACGTCGTCCTGGAAAAACTCGCGCAGCTTCTCCGTTCGGGGCAGCGAGAACGACACGTGGTCCACGACATTCGGTGTCAGCAGCAGCATGCGGTCGATCTCCACGTTCCGCACGTCGCACAACGGCTTCGGAAGCAAAGCCGCACCGCTGATTGGGTCTTGACCCGAGTACGCGAACGGGAGATTTGCATACGCTGTGGCTGAGACCGGGTCGATCTCGTAGCTCTGCACGTGGCGATCCCCCATCCCGACCAGGAACAGTAAGCGAGAGCTCTCGTCGTAGAACGGGTAATGGATCACGCTGGTCGCGGTCGTCTCGACCGTGATCGGGCTGGAAATCGGCTCGACGAGGTTCTTCGGATCCCAGAACAGGATCTGCTTCTCATTGCGCGCGTTGACACCGATCGTGAGGATCTTGGATTCGTCAATCCACGCCACGAACTGGGGCTTGCTGCTGTCGTGACCGCAGCCCATGCCCACAAGCGGGTGGTCCTGGCGGCGCGGGTCGAAGATGCGCACAATCTTCTCGCGACTCGAGGTCGCCAGCAAGCTTCCATCGAAGTTGAAGTCCATGCTCCACACCATGTCTTCTAGCTTCCCACTGAGCGCGATCTGCTCCTTGCCATACTCGACATCCCAAAGTCGCAGAGTTAGGTCCTGTGCCGACGAGCACAGCATGTTCGACGCCGTTGGATGGAACTTCACGGCTCGGATAGCTTTCGTGTGGCCCTTCAACGTTTGCACTGGCGTTGTCGAAGATGAGTCACCGACAGACCAGATTTGAATAGCGGAATCGCCTGCGCCAGTCGCAAGAACGTCGTCCTTGAACGGATTGAAGTCCATGTCTGTCACCGCGTATTTGTGGCCATTCAGGACTGGAGTCTCAACAGACGCCCGCCCTGCAGCAGCGAGCGCATTCACCATCACAGGACCACCCGCTCCAGTGATTGGCACCGCCCAGAACTTTGAGTTCGCCTTGATGATCGGCGACGCAATCGTAGACGACGCAACTGACCTGTCTCCAAAGTGGAAGAGCTCATTACGAGTCGCCTGCTTTCCCTTGATGTACTTGAACTGCAAGGGAATACACAATCAGCCGAGGCAATTAGTATTATGACGAATGCAGCACAGTTAGACCCCAAGCAACTCGTTTGACATACCTTGTTGCCATATTTTGAGCCGAGTCGACGAGCTTTATCGGACAACATATCTGGATTTTCTGGTTCCGCAATGCTTTGGTCAGGCTCCATCGACGTAGCTGAGGTAGATTGCGCTGCTGCTTTGGGGGTCGTTGCCGCGCTTTGCCAGCTTTGCCACTGAGGAGGCTGCTTTGGAGCCGACGCAACGGCTTTCCATGCAGGTACAGACTGCGCTGGCTTCGTTGGAGTTGACGCTGGTGCAGACCAGGATGTGGTCGACACCCCCCACCCAGTGGGTGCTGCTGGAACTGGAACTGGAGCTGGTGTCAAGGATGTAGTCGACGGAGCCGGTGGAGCAGCAGCACTCCATGTGGATCCCCATGTGGCGGCAGGTTTGCTTCCGTTCGATGCAAGTGCTGCAGTAGCCTTCCACTGCGGAACACCAAACGCAGCACTGGCATCGGTGTCTGCTGCAGCAATCTTGGCGCTCGCTGGAGACACGCTCTCCAAAACAGGCTCTGCGTTATTGCTATTTTTCCATTCTTCCGAACTGAGTGCGGCCTTGAACGACTTCGTGTCCGGGTACAAATCGCTTTGGAACGAGTGGATGGCGTCTTTTCGTGGAACCTGGAAGCTCAGCACATCACAAACACCGCCGCTACTCGAACTGAGGTTCAAAATTCGCGCAACTTCGCAACTGGAGGTGTCACACGCTTGCTTTGGCAGCATGGCAGCAGCAAATGTCATGTTCGCCAGTACACTGTGATCGAGCGCTTGGACGGAGCCCGAGCCACGACTGAAATCGACCTCGAAGCTGCGGACGCTGCGATCACCCTTGCCAAGCAAGTACAGAAGGTTCACGTCGTCGTCGTAGAATGGATACAATTGCCCGATGCTCGAGTCCAGACGCTGGCGGTGGACGTGCTTCGAGAGGTTGCGAGGGTCCCATAGTTTCAGCTCGCGCTCCTGCACCCGGTCGCTACCTGTCGTGATGAAATGCTCGAGGCGACCGCACCACGCGACGCTCGACTGGCGTCGTCCAGTGTGCGCTTCGGTCTGCAAAATCGAGCCGTCGGAAACGCGCGGGTCAACCAAGCGCACCTGTTTGTCGAGAGACGCAGTGAGAAGCATGCTGCCGTCGTAGTTCCACGTCATCGAGCAGAGATTGTCACCTGGAGCGCCAGACTCTTTGAACAGCTCGAAACATGTGCTCTGCATCTCAATGTCCCCGATGCAGAGCTCTTTGTGCGCGTAGAATGCCACCAGACCCTGTGCCGATGGGTGGAACTTGACGCCACCCACACTGGAGCGCGTCTCGGAGGCAAACGTAGCCACTGGTACTTTCAGATCTGCTTCGAGTGATCCGTGGTTAGGCAATTTCCACACCTGATCAGAAAGGGAGACACGTGGCATCAGCTCTATCACTCTTTCAAGTGGAAGCGATAACAAAAGGACTGAGCTACAAAGTCCAAGTCATTCGTACCTTGACAGTCGCATCAGCGCTTCCTGTAGCGAGTAGGTTCGTGTCAAAGGGCGAAAACTCGATCGTGTTGACTCGGCTTTGATGCGCGCGGATCAGCGGCGGCTTTCAGGTTAGATACCACACACGCGCCATGTAGAGTATCATATTATTCACATCCTCACATATACAGGAAACGTCGCAGAGGCTTGTCTACCATACCGTAGTGGGTGCGCCTTTGCCCGTCTCGCACAGCAACTTGACCTGGACCGCCCCACCGCCTGCATCACGCCACAAACACACATAGATCACACAGATTAATGAACACCATACACAGCCAAGCCTCTCGCGAGTGTCTACAATGCACGCGCGCACCGTCCATCTGGTGCGCAAACGCGAACTTGTCGACCGTGGCCGCGAGCGCATTGCCCTCTACGAGCGCGGTCGTGACCTGCAGGCCGTCGTAGCTCTGTTCACGCGGCAGCTGCTTGCACTCGATGTTGCGGAATTTGCTGCAACCAGACAGAAATAGATAGAGAGGCACACATAAGCTAAGCACGCACACAGTAGCATCTTTCGCTGATAGGTAGACATACACAGAGGCGCTTACCTTGCGTGGAAGGCGAAGCGCGGCGCCATTCTCGCTCGTCCTCTTCACTCGTCTTCTTCGCGGTCGGCTTTCTTCTTGTGTTGACGCCCTGCGAAGATCTGCACAAAGTACGTACGCGCACTTAAGAGTGTATGATGTTCTGCTGCGTATTTATGAGCGCACATCAATCGTACTTTATCGGAGATGTGCAGTAACGCAATTGGTTTGGTTTTCTACGGCCCAGACAGAAACAGCGCCAGCTCGGCTGGCCCAATCGCAATGATACACAGACCGTCAATTGGCGTCCGGTGGTCCCGCTGCGAAGAGAGAGGAAGACGAGAACGGCAGCATGCGGCGTAGCGGCTGGCGATGCGCACACACGGCTCTGCGCCACCCGCGATCTTCAGTATCAGCAGTACATAAAGCAGCACACACAGTGGCAGCAACAGCTCTGTCTCACGTAGCTTCTCTGGCGCCATCGTCTTCATCAACGGCAGCAGCAGCTCCACTATGCGACTTGCAGCGTGTGCGGTGGTTCAGTCGCGCAGCCCACACGGCGTCGGCTCAGCACACTGCGGCTGCGTCCCATCCAGAACACAGAACGCATGGAGGTAGTAGCGATGCCAACGTGCACCGCGTCGTGCAGCGCCGCATCCGCTACTTGCAGACGTCTCCAGCACCGCTGCCAGCGCAGAAGAAGACGCAGAAGCCGCGAGCGCGACTGCGTCTCGCAGACCAGCACGTCACGGCGCTCGTGACAAAGCGCACGTCGCCGCAGGACTTCGTGGTCGCGTGCCGAAAGCTCGGCGCGAAGGACCAGATCAAGATCCTCGCAGGGACGGACCTGCAGGCGTGGAACATCGCGTTGCAGAACCGGCTCGTGCAGGACGATGTCGACGGCGCACGCGCGTTACTGGATCTCATCGGCGGCTTTGACGTCGAGAACACGAACGAGCAGCTCTGGACCGACCTGCTCTTCACGCTCATGCGCCAGCACTCGACGCTGAGCGACGGCAACGAGGTGAAGCGCATCCTGGATGAGCTGCGGGACAAGTGCGGCAAGGAGTTCGTGGCGCAGCTACTCGTATCAGTCGTGAACGGATGCGCGAACATCAAGATGTTCGACCAGGCGCAGTTTCTTGTGCTCTACTACCTGGAGCTGGACGCGACCACACGCATCCCGTCGCGCATCGTCGGCAATCTGGTGTCTGCGATGGCGTCCAAGCGTCGCTACGAGGACGTGATCGCGTTCACGATGGACCTGTTCAAGCACGCGCGCTTCGAGATTGAGGAGTTCCAGCAGCAGGGCTTCCTCGCGCTTTTCCGCAGCTGCGCGCTCGCGAACGAGACGCCGAACCGCGCGATCGGCTACTTTCTCAAGTGGTTTGACGCGAAAGCGGCGCAACTAGGTGGAGACAAGACAAAGTTCCAGAAACAGCACTTTGAGAAAGTGTTCGGCGCCGCAATCCAGTGCTGCGTGGAGACTGAGAACGGCGCGAAGCTCGCGCTGCGCTGCTACGACGCGATGCTGGAGAGTAGTGCGAATAAGAATGAGAATGAGAGCGATCACCGGTTGATCCCGATCGACGAGAACATCTACGTGAACGTCCTGAAGGCCTGCGTCGCCCAGTCGGACTTTGCGCTCTTTAAGGACGTGTATCGCTCGATGGTGAGCGACGGTATCGCGCGCGGTCCGGGCTTTGGCTCGGCGATCCGCTTCTGCAATACGGCGCGCGACCCGCAGTTCCTGGAAGAAGTGCTGGAGGACGCATTCGCGCTCGAGGACGCGCTCCAGGGTGCCTGGATGCTGGATGTGCCGCAGTACAACGACGCTCTCGGCTGCTTCGCCGCGACCAAGAGCTACGACCTGGCGAAGGATTTGTTTTCGCGGATGCTGCAGAACCCGTTCATCGTCCCGGACCACATCACGATGCTGGAGATCGTCGAGAACCACCGCGACGCGCCGTTCGCGGAAGTGTTCAACCTCATGGAGCTCTTCCTCGAGTACGATCTGTGCCCAAACCTGCAGGTGTTCACGTCGCTGCTCGCGACCTGCGCGCGCCGCCGCCTCGTGGGTGACGCGATGGCGCTGCTGGACGCCATGAAGGCGCAGGGTGTCGAGCCAGACGTCAAGACGTTCACGGTGATCGCGTTCGTGTACGGCACGCACGCGGACCTTGGCGGCATTGTGCGCATCCTCAAGACCATGGCCACGAAGCAGATCGAGACGGACCAGGTGTTCTTCGACTACGTCATGAACGCGCTGCACGGCGCGAGCGGAATCGACGTCTGCTTCTCGCTTTTCCGCGAGATGCGCGAGGCAGACCTGGCGATCCCCGAGGGCCTCTACGGCGCGCTCATCGACGTGGGCACCAAGGTCGGGCTCGTCGAGCGCACACTGCACATCGCGTACAACATGGAGTGCGACGGCTTCACACTCTCGTCGCCGCGCATGCAAGCGCTTATTGAGCGATGCGAGTCGACCGCGGAGCTGACCGAGCTGATCCACACGTTCGTGCTGCTGCACCAGGGCTTCCAGGACACCGAGAGCTCGCGCTTCACGGCCGAGGTCTACGAAGAGCTCATCGAGCTGCTCGCGCGCTTCTCCAAGAAGGACGTCATCCCCAAGATCCGCAAACTCGCAGAGGACGCGGGCCACGAGCTGGCTCTGTAGCTAGCGCTGAACAGGGCTGCTCAGTACGTATAGATTGGATGTAGAAACCCTCACACACCCATACACATGCAAGAGAGAGATAAACTTACATGGGTATTTTCATGTTAACAATGGCGTTTTGAGGTTGCTGCTGTCTTCCGCCATGAGCATTTGGCTATTTGATTGCTGCTGCCCATTTAGATGCCGTAATGTGCGAAGCCACCACTGCTGCTGCTGGTGCTGCTAAAGCCGTTGGAGATAAGCGCCGAGCTGCTCTGTGATGCGATGTGCGACGCGCCTCTCGTGCTATTCACTCCCCAACTGCTCGTGCTATTGCCGTTGCTGTGATTGCTGCGATTGTTGAATCCTCGCTGGGGCTTTTGCACGCGGGCGATCGCGTCGTCGAGCGCCTGCTGCGAGCGGAGCATCATCACGTGTTCGAGCTTCTCGTGGCGAACGCGCTCGGTGGCGCGAAAGCCGTCAGGCGCAGCGTGGTACGAAACTCGGAGCTTCATGTCGGCCACGGCGTTCAGGATGCCGCCAATACAGGCTTGTACGCGCGAGATATGGAATTCTGAGGTCACCACGTGGACGATCT
>JAADVN010001069.1:0-10855 GCA_023335535.1 Globisporangium spinosum | reverse complement strand
TCTTCTTCACCTGTTAGACACGACTGGAAGCGGTTTTGCGAGAGCTTCACTCCCAAATCCATAAATCGAGCGCGTCATAGTGAAACTCGCAGATACTGTAGATTCAGTACTGCGCAAGCCACTGTGTGTGTGGAAGATGCTGCTTACAGGATGTTAGGTTCCACACATAAAGCCACACGCAACACTGATCCATCGACCACAATTCACGTTCCTCTTCTGCTGTTTTTGTTGTATTTCTTCTGGTTAGCTGGTTCGCTTGTTGCAGCGGCGTCACGTCTCCTGGCAGGCGACGCGATCCCTTCTCCTCTATTGATTGAGCGCAGAGACCAATTACTCGGTGTGCAGGCGCTCCTCCAAGTACTTGACCGCGTCTTTTGTGATGACGAGCAGGTCCTTCTGCAGGATCGAGTAGACGTTGATCTTGTGCTGCGGGAGGGTGTCGACGTACGGGATGTTGCGCGTCGAGAGCAGGAAGTTGGTGGCGACTTCCTCGCTGTCGATGAAGAGCGCGTGGTCCCAGCCGCGCGACTCCAAGAACTGCTTCATGTCCTTCGTCTTGGAGCTCTGTGGGATTTGTCAGCACGAGGTAGTAAACGTATATTAGCACTCCGCCATTGAGATAGATAGACCATAATGGCATAGACATGCCATAGCATAGCAACGCACCTCAACGTCGAGCGAGTCGACGATCGCGAGCTTGCCTTCGCGGAGCTTAGTGGAGAGAGCGACACGGAGACCCATGGCGCGCACCTTCTTCGGCAGCGAGTACGAGAAGTCGCGGAGCTTTGGGCCGTGCACGCGGTAACCACCACGCCACTGCGGCGCGCGGATGTCACCGACACGGGCGCGGCCCGAACCTTTTTGCTTCCACGGCTTTCTCGTCGAGCCGCTCACTTCCGTGCGGGTCTTGGTCTTGTTCGTACCGGCGCGGCGGCACGCCAGCTGCCATCGCACGACACGCTGCAAGATGTCGACGCGGGTCGGCGCGCCGAACACGTTTCCGCTGAGCGTCACTGGCTCGAGTTCGTCCTCGGACTTCAAGCTCAGCAAGTTGATCTGCACGTCGCCCTTTTCAGTGAACGTCACTGTTGTTGTTACGAGACACACAAACATTGGAGTGGATACGAGAGATGAGCGAATAAGCACCATGGATAGCAGAAACATTAGAGAGTGCAGAAGAACAGCCGATGCCGCTGCATCTACAGCAACGATGAAAAAAACACAGCGCGCGCGTACCTTTCTGCGCGGTCGGGATCACGCGAGGCGCGCGCATTGGCTTCTCGTCCGCGAACACGATGTTCGCTGGGATCTCCACGACCGGCGCCGCCTGGGAGCTCATGGCGCGCACGAGGAGCGCGGAGCGGGGCGTGGCGCCCACGCTCATGGCGGCGACGCCGCTGATGAGGCGGTTCAGCGCGAACGACATGTCTGCAGCAGCACGATGATCTCTCTCGTTCCTTCTGCGCTGCGGGGCTTCCTGTCAATTGCTCCAGCAGACCGACCAAGCCAGCCAGCAGCAGCCACTCGCGGCCACACAGCCCACCTGTATAGTGAAAATAATGGGGTCAACCCAATTACCTGGATCCCGAATGACCCATTGTCAGCAAACACCCATAAACCCATAAAATGCTCGATCCAATTCATTTATGAATCTCATTGACGGAAAATGGCTTTGTCAGGGTTACGACCTCTGCGATTCAAAAACGAATTGTGCTCTCTATCAACTGTATCGAAAAAAAAATGTGTCCAAAAAGAATCCCATCTGCGAATCACGAAGTGGCGAAAGAAAGCGCGAGTAGCTCCGCACTTTCCAACGTCTCTGCGTGTGAGGAAGCGAGAGTGAGCGAGCGACCGGCTGGCAGGTGCACGCGCAGACTTCGACAGAGAGAGAGATGGCGCGACGGATATCGCTGATGCCCAAGTCGGCGGACTCGAGCAGCCTCGGCGCGATCTGCACGCTCATCGAGCGCGGAAACCTGGACCGCAAGTCCAAGCTGGAGAGCGTCGGCCGCATTTGCCATGTACGTGAGTTGCTTGTGGCGAGCTTTGCTTGCTGGTGGTCCATTGATATATCTGTATGGGGGACATCAGTTGCGGCAGGGTACTGGTGTCCTCGAGCAATCGGGCTGGCTATGAGCAGACTCACTTGGTCCAACATGAAGAAACTGCTGCAATCATCGTAATGGTGATGGAGAGTGTGCTAATAAAATGGGCTTGTATCTTACAGGAGCTGAAAACAGATCCGCTACTGCTGGACAGCTTCCCAATCGACCGGCTGATGAAGTGCATGCGGCGCCTAGTGTGCGACTCCGACACGTCGACGCGTTTGGGGGCACTTCGCGTCCTGCGCTACACGATCTGCAGCAACGAAAGTGTGAAGATCCTCATCGATCTGGTACGTGGATAACGATGCCATTGGGAGCTAGTGTTCTCAGTGTTGATGTGGCGTCTCATTATTGTGTTGTTTGCGCCATTGTCCCCCACAGTGTCTTCCGATTTTCATTGTCCGCGCAATGGAGAGAGAGCAAAAGCTCCTGGCAGAACGCGTGCAAGCCCTTAAGGTCATTCGTCGTATTATGGAGGTCGACGCTGCGCAGATGCCGCCGAGTCTCGTGGCGTCGATCGTTGCGATCGCTGGGCACAAGGACGACAACTTGCGACGGATCTGCCTGGAGACGCTTCGCGAATTGGCGCTTGCAAATGTCGCGATTGTCGCGGAATGCAATGGCATAAAAGTGATCGTCGACTCGATTCTGGACTCATCGTTCCAGGATTTGGCCGATTCGCTCATCTTGACGCTGCTCATGTTGCTGAACGAGCCGTCGACACGCCAGTTCATCGACCCGTTCATCGACACGCAGATCCTGCTCGCGCCATTCACAGACACCGATTTGCCAGCAGGCAACGAGCGACGACAGCGGTGGATGGCGAGTCGAAACGCGATTGTGACGATGATGCGCTCGTGGACGGTACGAAATGCTTGATGTTGTAGTACTATCTAGCGATCGATTGGCAATCCTTTTCTTATCGTGCGTCACTTTTGGCCTCTAGGGTATTGTCGTGCTGACGTCCAACCCGCAAGGTCTCCAGTCGCTGATCCAGCTCTTGGTGCGTCCGGTGGGCGAAGATGTCCAGAAAGCCGTGCTGTCCACGATTTGCGAGATTTTCTATAAGAAGACGTCGTTTGACAAGAGCGCGGCGGATGCAGCCGACGTGGTATCGGCCACGATCCCTATCAGCGTGTCCTCGTCCGACGCGATCCCAGCTCCGATGGGGTACAACCTGCTCGACAACTACACTGTGATCGTGCTGCTCGCGATGATCCACTGTGGATTGCTGGACGCGCTGATCACACTCGGCACGGGCACGGTGCGGTCACTTGCAGAGCCAGCGATCGACTTGCTGTCCGACATTCTCCGCATGTCGTCGAGACTTCTTCCAGACCAGCACTGCGCGTCCTTGCTCGCCCTACCTCGACTCGTGTCGGCAACCTCGCTCGCATCCATGACGACGCAGACGCTCGGAGACCAGGTGAAGAGCTTGCTCGAGCGTTTGCAGCGAGAGAAATCGATTCGGGCAAGCGAGATGCTCGCGGAGCTTGCGAACGCGGTCGGCGCCAACTCGGGAAGTGTCGCGACGCGGGGGGTGTCGCTTGTCTCCTATGGAGGGAGTGGCGTCAATGGTGTCCAGCTGGTGTCCGAGTTGCTGCGCGAGATCAATCGCCCGTCGACTCTGTACTTGCAAATTGGTCGTGGCGCTGGAGGCAACAACCCGTCGTCGAACTTCTCTTCGACCACGATGAGACGCCATGGACCGTACTCCGGAAAAGACAACCTGACCTCCCGCGAGCTGATGGTGCAAGAGCTTAAGCACTCGATGGACGCGCAGATGGACGACGCGACGTTCAAAGACATGCTTCACAACCGCTCAAAGATCCTTACTGACAAGAATTTCACCAAGTGGAACTGGGACGTGATCTCGGAGATGCTGGAAGGACCTCTCACGAATCCTCAGCGGCTCTCGGAGGCGATGAAAACCAAGTTTTTCAAGCGTCTTTCCGGCTTCTTCCGAGGTGACACGGGCAACAAAGGGTACTTTTCGCTGCTGGACTGGATTCCCGACAATGTCCCATTCCTCCGCCCTGCGTGTCAGATGTACACACTGCTGCTGAACCATCCCGAAGGGCTTTTATTCCTGAAAACCGATCGCCGCGGGCAGTTGTTGACTGAAATCTCGTCTGCCTTAGAGCTGGAAGCGCGTCCTGAAGCCGCGATCGTGGAGTCCCACATCGGTATCTTGAAGCAGCGTATGTTCTCGCCCGTGTTTTGCTCCACGAAGATGCTGCGCGAGTATTTCACGCTTCTGGGACTGATGAGCTCCAGCAAAGAAGGCTTGAAGATGATGGAGCAGTCGAATTTGTTCAACCGCCTGCACGTGATGGGCACGACCAAGGGACACGATTTCTTGTGCAGGTTGATTCTCGCAAACCTGGACTACTCTGTGGACGGGAGCTCGCGCAAGCTGCTTCAGTCGTGGATGACGGACGGTTCCAAGGCACTTCGTCTGTACGCGACGTGTCTGCTTCGAGCGCTTTTGCGTTCCGAAGTGACGGATTTCGCGAAATGGGGCGTTGATGCGCTTGTGACGCAGCTGACCCAGGAAACAGAAGTCGCGAAGGCTGCGCTGAGTGTGCTGGAAGAAGCGACGGAGACCGAGGAGTGTTTGCTCGCGATGGTGATCCGACGCCCGACGAAGCTCATTCAGATGAAGGACAAGCGTGCAGAGTCGCTCTTGCTCAAGTTCTTGTCGCTCCCAGAGGGACTTGCGTTCTTGCAAAGCACTGGCGACTGGATCCCGCGAACACTGGTTGCTTGGAGACGAGAGAAGTACGTTTCGTATGTCAATGCGGTTGAGAACTCGCTCTTCCGAGGCTTGCATCGAGACGTCTCGGGCAGAGAGCGAAGCACGGTGTCCAGCACGGGCAGCATGCGAAGAACGTGCTGGCCGACGCCCATCCCTGTGCAAGTGCCGATGAAGCGTGGCACTGTGAAGAATGGAAGCCAGCGATCGCTCTGGGGACTCGACTGGTTGTACAAGATGCCATGGAACATGGAAGTGAAGATTGTCGGGCCTCCTGGGAGCGGGCCGCCGTCGAATCTGACGGTGGAAACGTACATTGACGGTTCTCTGCGCGACGAAGAAGACAGCGCTCTGGACGAAGACGATCTGCGGATGAACTCGATTCGAGTGAAGGCGATCGTGGTCGATGCGCGCAACATGCCACAGCCTGTGATTGTGAACTCGCAGCAGACACTGCAGGCGTGCCTCTTCTTGGGCACGCAGCCTGTGGATCGACGAGGGTTCACAAAGCCGCCGCCAAAAAGCAACGGAGGATTCGTGATGCCTCCTTCCGTCATTGGCACGGATGCGCAGGCGAAGAGCCGCGCACGCTCGACGTCAGCTGCTGGCAACGATCGCTCGTCCGAGACAAATGCGGCCACGTATGGCTTTGCTGACCCAACGTACCCTGCGTCCGAGTCTGCGGCTGAGGAACACAAAGACTGGAGCACGTGCCAGCCTGACCAGCGCTCGTCGCAGTACTTGACCTCGCCAGAATGCTCGATCTGTGCACCGGGGGAGCGCGCGGTCTGGAACTTCCGCGTGGAGATGGACAGCAGCACGGGAAACGTGAAGCGCGTGATGCTCAAGTCTGTCGAGTTCACGTTGCAGCTGTTGCCGCTTCGCCCTCGTTCGGTGCCGCTGCCTCCTCACTTGTATGGCGAGCTGGGCAAGACGAGCGCAGGGTGCCAGATCCTGCACAACTCTGGTCATATTCCAGAGTTCATCGCGTGCCTGCGAGACAGTGCAAGTGTTCCGCTGGAGAAGCGTGCTGCGCTGTGGGCACTCGGTCACATCGCGGCGACGTCGAGGGGATACGATCTGATCCACCACTACGCGCACGACGTGCTCGACCTGATCGTGAAGCTCACGACGGACTCGCCGCTCGTGTCGATTCGAGGCACGTGCTTCTTCGTTCTCGGTCTCATCTCGCGCTCCACGTCGGGTCGTCGCAACTTGTCGCGTCTGGGCTGGGACGCAGCAAATGTCTCGCAGTCATCGATATCGGTGCCGCAGAACTGCAACTCGCTGTTTGTGTGGCCGCGACCAACGAACGCAGAGGTCGCGAACAAAGTCAGCCCTGTGACGCAGACTCCAACGTCGCCGCTGCAGGCGTTGCTCGCAAAGGTGCCGCCTGAGTGGAAAGAGGTGCTGCGCTTGGTCGCGGACCTGAGTAACCACATCACGCAGAAAGAAGCGCACTCGTCGCTCAACAGGCTCCGGACGTCCAAACCCGAGCTCTTTGAAGAGCCGATGCTGGCGCTCTACATCCACGCGCTGCTGGAGAGGTACAACTACCGACTCGCGCTGCGCCAGTTCGTGCTGAACGCGTTCGATCGCGCCGTGTTGAGCGACGAAGTGCTTGACTCGCTCCGCGACGGCTACAAGACAAAGACTGGCGTCCGTGTCCCGCACCCGCGCGAGTTGCTTCGCCGCAGATCGTCGCCGTCGATCCCAGCGTTCACGTCGTCGATCCAGAGCCTCAACTCTGCTATCCAGAACACCGGACGCATGTCGACGGTGAATGGCACGAGCATGAATGGCGGTGTCAATGGTGGCGGGTCCTTTATCCTGGCTCGCTCGTCGTCCAGCTCGGGTCTGGGCGGTATCACGGGCGGTGGCGAGGGGCGAGCCACGTTCCGCATGAACAACCACGAACCGATCGATCGCGCGGTGCTGCTCAAGCGCAACCGGAAACGCGTCGCGCACTCCGAGAAGACGATCGTGGTCGGTGCACCAGAGGCTGTCGTCTAAGTGATTGGCAGTGGTGCGCAGTTCAAGGAGAGTGGATAAGATGATGATGATGAAGCAAAGAGGCGGTGGTGTCTGTATAAACATTGTTTTGGCGCGTGTGAATTGATGAGAACCGTGTAAATGACCGGGAGCGTGTCAGTCAGGTCAGGTGAGGTTTTGTTGTCGTTCATGTTGGTTCTTTTGTGATTTCTTCTTTATGCAAAATAGTGGTGTTGTGTTGTCTAAAAGAGCTATTCGTCTCTATCAAGAGCTCTCCGCTCGCTCACTCGCTCCCTTCCCAGCCATCCACTCTATCGTGACCCTGGATGGAGTCAGAGGCTACTGCTTACTGGCTGCTGGCATCCGACGAGCTTCGGTGTGGGCTCTGCGATCGGCGTGGGGAGCCACTCGATTTGCTCGAGTGGTGCGGCCCCTTGGATCTTCGCTGCATCGACGGTCGTCTGTTCTGTGTGGAGTTCTCCGGCGAGTCGTTGCTTTCGCTGGTGCTAGAGCCACCTGGCAAGAGCGCCTTGAGCGACATCTTGCCCGAGAAGCCCTCCTGGATGCACTGGAACTCAAGCTCCTGGCCGACCGAGACCACGTCGTGGATGTTCTCCACGCGGGTGGCCGCCAGCTCCGTGATGTGCACAAAGCCGCGGTTCTTGGATGGCGCAGTGGACTCGAGGATCGCGCCAAAGTCCATCACTTCGGTCACGCGCATCGTGTACTTGCTGCCGCGCTTGAAGAACGCTTCGCCGCGTTCGCCTCTCTCGCCTCGTTCTCCTCGTTCTCCTGCTTCCGTCGTCTGGGTCAGGATACGCTGCTTGGCGTTCTCCGCGTTCTCCGGCGAGCCCACGACGCGGATCGAGCCCGCGCGGCGGTCGATGCTGACCGTGACTTGGAACGTGCGCTCCAGGTCGCGAATGTTCGAACCACCCGCACCAATCACCGTCCCGATTGTGTTCGTTGGGATCGTGAACTCCAGCCCGACGTTGATCTCCCCCGTGGGCGAGTTCTTGAGCTCCTTGCGTGGCTCGGCGATCGTCGCGCTCATCTTGCGCAGGATGTTGGTGCGCGCCTTCTTGGCGTAGTGGATGCCCTTGCAAAGGATCTCAAGCGGGATGCCCGGCAGCTTGACGTCCAGCTGGATCGCCGTGATGCCTTCGTCCGTGCCGGCGATCTTGAAGTCCATGTCGCCGTAGTGGTCCTCCGTGCCGAGGATGTCTGTGATCAGGCGGTAGTTCTTGATCTCCTTCTCGCCGTCAAACGGGTCGCCCTCGGTGATCAGACCGATCGAGATACCGGCCACCGGCGCCTTGATCGGCACGCCCGCGTCCATGAGCGCGAGCGACACGCCACAGACCGTCGCCATGGACGACGAGCCGTCCGAGCCCATGGTCTCCGACGTCATGCGCACCGTGTACGGGAAGTCGTCGATCGACGGGATCACCGGCACGAGCGCCTTCTCTGCGAGCGCGCCGTGGCCGATCATGCGGCGGTTCACGCCACCGACGCGGCCAGTCTCGTTCACGCAGTACGGAGGGAACTCGTAGTGCAGCATCGCGTGCTTGAGCGGGATGTCCTTGCTCGGGTCCATCAGCGCCGAGCGAACCTTGAGGCCGCGGTCCAGCGGGCCGAGCGTCACGGAGCACAGCGCCTGGGTGTCGCCGCGCGTGAACACCGACGAGCCGTGCGCCATCGGCAGCACGTCCGTCTCGACCTTCAGCGGACGGATCGTGAACGCCGAGCGGCCGTCGTAGCGCGAGTTCTTGTCGCCAGAGAGGATCTGTTCGCGCAGGGCGTACTGGAACACGTCATGTGCTGCCGCCTGGAACTGGCTGTCGTCCATGTTGCGGCCGTGGAAGTGCTCGCGGAGCGTCGAGATAATCTTGCCGTACACATGCTTCTCGCCTTCCTGGCGCTCGACCTTGGTGAGCTTGGGCGAGCTGAGCACAATGTTGGCCTCCTCGAGACCGGCTTCCTTGGCCTTCTCCATCACTTCCGGCTCCACCACGAGGCGCATGTATGTGCGCTTCTCCTTGCCAAACTGCTTCACGAGCTGCTTCTGGGTCTCGATGACGGGACCCACGACGTCGTGCGCGAACTGGAGCGCCTCCGCCATGCGCTCTTCCGTGATCTCGTCACCCGACGCCTCGATCATGAGCGTGCGCGTCTCGTTCGCAGCATACAGGATGTCGAGCGTCGCGATGTCGCGCTGCTTCTGGGTCGGGTTCACGACCAGCTGGCCGTCGATCTCCACCACGCGCACCGCGCCGACAGGTCCGTTCCACGGGATGTCGGACACCGCCAGCGCCGCCGACGTGCTGTTGATCGCCACGACCAGCGGGTCGTTGTCCGCGTCCAGCGACTGCACGGTCGCGATCACCTGGGTGTCATCATAGTAGTCGCGTGGGAAAAGCGGGCGGATCACGCGGTCCACCACGCGCGACTGCAGGATCTCCTCGTCCGTGCCGCTGAACTCGGTGCGCTTGGCGGTGTCCGGGATCAGACCCGTCGCGTAGTACTTGACGCGATAGTCGACCATGAGCGGCAGGAAGTCGCGGCCGCGCTTGCCTCCCACCGAGCTGACCGCGGTCGTGAGCACCATGGTCTTGCCACACGTGGCCATCACGGAGCCGTCGGCGAGGCGCGCGTACTTGCCCACCGAGAAGCTTGTTTCGTCCAAGGAGCCGACGATTTTCTCGGGCACAACTGGAGCAGCAGCAACAGACGCACTCTCGCTGACAGTAGCAGCAGTAGGACTGCTTGCCGCTGGAGTTGGCGGCGTGCTCTTCTTCTCCTCCACGACGGCTTCGTCCTTCTTCCCGAAGAGCAAGTCGCGCAGTCCGAAGAACGAGCGCGTCTGTTGCTGCACAAAGTGCTGGTGCACATGGTACCGGCTCACGCTGCTGCTCATAGTGGTGGTGATGCCATTGCCGTTGACGCGCTGCAGCAGGCGACTCGCCTGCTGCTGGTTCTGCTGCTGCAGACGCGCAGGGAATCGACGGCCAGCGCGCAGCATTGTGCGTGCGTCAAGTCGATCTTGGGAATGGCGATGGTGTCCCGCTTGGGTTTTTGCTGGTGCTGCTGGTTTGGATGGCCACACAGAAACAGCCCAAGAAACAGCACAGGTAGGTACTAGACACCCTTCAATAGAAGACCCGCTGTCCAATTATGTGTGAATATTAGTAGGCATCCAGTGCCATAGTTGAGCAGTTTTTCTGAAAACAGGCTTCTTCCCGTTTACTATTAGAATAGTCTTCTAAATGGATAGATCGCTGTACAACCTGGAAGCAGAAAGAGGGCCGCCTTCTAAATGGGTCCATGCCTGTACATCCTGGGACGGTTCAAACGCCTTGAAACCAACCCTTCGGTCCTCTTTCCCCCCTTCGCTTTCGAGACAGCCCAACACTCGCTTTTCAAGCTCCAGGACGCCTCAAGAGCTTCCTGCCCCCGCCTCCAAGCCTCTTCTCTCTCTCTCTCTCTACGTAACCAGCAAGCATGGGCACTCGTGTGTACGTCGGTGGACTGCCTCGTGACGCCACGTCGCGCGAGATCCAGGACGGCTTCTCCCGCTACGGCCACGTCTCCAACATCTGGGTCGCGCGCAACCCGCCAGGCTTCGCGTTCGTGGTGAGTGCCTCTTCTTCTTCCTCCTCCTCTTCTTCTTCCTCGGTCGTCGGCTCAAGCGCGCTGCTGCCGCGTCGTCTGCGTCTTCCCGCGTTGTCGTCGCACAGCTAGTTGTGTGTTGTGTGTGTGGGCGTGTGGGTGTGCTCTTCATATTCCTCTCGATACGAGCATCGTCATGGTGGTGATGACGATCTTCGTCTTCTTCTTCGGCGGGCATGATGGCGGGTCTTCCTCCTCCTCCTCCTCCTCTTCGCATCCACCCACATCTTGTGTGTCTTCTCCATCGGCTGTCTGCTACGAGTGGTGTGATGACGGCTCCAAGCCCGACACAGCGTGTTGTCGCCTCGCTCGCTATCAGTTTAGGTTGATGTCC
>JAADVN010001068.1:0-10861 GCA_023335535.1 Globisporangium spinosum | reverse complement strand
TCTTGGCCAGCAGCAATATCCCTGTCCAGATGGGATCTCTGGATCGTGATGCCCACGGATCTGCAGAGTGGGGTCCTCTCCGACTTAGGCGGGTCTAGCTGCGTCTGCTGGAAGAGCTTCATCGTGGCGACGTCGCGCGCGCTCAGAGGCCTTTTCGTGCTCGAGAGCAGAGACGATGACGACGAGGACAAGGACGACGACGAGAGCGGCGGTCTGCTGCTTGCGCGGCGCTGCAGTGAGTGGACGGGCTTCTGCGGCGGCGCTGGCGTCTGCTGCTGCTGCTGCGATGACGCGTCCTGCGGCATGGTATCTGGTGTCTGGGGAATTTATTCAGGGACGACGGGGTGGAGTAATAGAGCGCGTGTCGATCTGCACTGCTGTACTGGAGTGAACTGGTAGATAGATAGACAGATGGGGCCACTTGTGTGAAGTTGAGTGCGCGCTGCGATGCGGATTGAGCTGTGAAGCGTGCTCCATTTTCCCATTCTCCTGCCCGAAATAGCCAAAATAGCTCTTCGAGAGCCAACTGAAAGAGTGGGACTCTCGCAAAAAAACGAAGCGCTTTGAGGCTTCGCGGCTCGCACTTACTCGCACTGGTACGGTGTCTTGTGGTTTTCGCCAATGAGATCATAGGAAGAACCCCAAATCAGCCAATGAAAAGGCAGGAAACGCCACTTCAACTTAAACGTTCGAAGGCAAGGGCGATTTTTTTGGCGTGGCGTGGCGTGGCGTGTGGTGGGTTGTTTACTATGCAGCGATTTAGCAGATTTTTTGGGATTAGCGATACCTGCTGAGGATAATACGCTGTCCACACACATGTATGAAACACTACAGTTTCTATAGCGTAAGCCACTAAAAGTCCACTTTCTAAATAGTGTATTGTCAAATAACATGGGGATCCCCTCTGAAGCGAGCTATCCAGTATGCCAGGAGAACCCACCTTGCGTGTCAAAAGGGAGAGAGTCCTCAACCTACCTCCCCAGGCACCAGAATGACTGGCACAGAAGCCTGGAGGTGATGGGATGGATTCTCGTGAAATAACGCCACGGTACTACCGTACTCATTCCTGCCCGCACGCGCAACGCCGACCGCACAGACGTCGCAGCTTTCACGCGAGCTCGCGCTCCTGCTCGTTCAGCAGCAGCTCGTACGAGGCGCCGTCGTCGTTGTCGTTGTCGTCCAGCGCCGGCAGGTCAAGCGCCGTGGAAAACTGGAAGCGCGGCAGCACGTAGAAGACGTAGATGGTCGCCCAGTTGGGCAGCAGGTGGCTCACCACCGACACCACAAGCCGCACGCTCTGCTCCAGCGCGCCCGAGCCGTCTTCAAAGAACATGCTGTTGCACGTCTTCGCGCCTGTTGAAATCGCATCAGGAATAGCCACAGAAAAAAAAAATCCGCCGCCCATGAGACGCCATGAGTTTTAGTTCAACGTGGTGCAGTATCTATGCGGCCCCCATATCCATATGACACAGAAGGTCATATGGCGGAGCGCGCTTGAGACACATGACAACGGCTCCCACTGTACGCACCGACGACGCCGTAGGTGACGTAAATGTCCACCACGAGCTGGAAGCTGTTGCTGATGACATTGCACTGGTGGTGGTATCAAATAAACAGGAGAACAAAACAAAATGGATTTCATCAGCGTTCTCCCTGTTACAAGAACACATGATGATGACAAAGGCGGAGTTTACGTACGATGAGGAGGACCCAGAGCTGGTGATGCGACTGCTCCAGCTCCATCACAGTGCTCGACACGGACGAAATGTTCATTTTCTGCATCGGACAAGAACCATCAACGATTAATAGCATATCCATAATACAGGCAGCTTTATCACACATATATGGACGTACATGCTGCTGCGAGGCGGATTTGATCTCGTCCAGCACGATGCGTCCAGGGAACGCGAAGCTTGCTGTTGAAGTAGCAACCAGCATAACGGTACGTTGTGAGTGGATCTGATAACAGGGACATGGTGCACCGATAAAAGAGCATCATCGTTTGGCGAACCTGCGAGCACGACGCCCGTCGTGGACATGACCAGCCATGAGAGGCTGTGGCAGTCGATCTCGTCCGAGAACACGACCTGCACCGTGTAGAACGTCATGAGCAGCATCGTCACCGCGATCACCGGCGCCAGCACATTGAAATACTACAAGACGCACATGCGCACAGTAAACAGGCTGTCAGTACTTTGATCGCTGTCGATCGGAGCAACTTGGCAAAGCACACACACACACACATACATACACACACCTACCGCATTGCTCCGATTGGTCATCTCGCACGCCAGCTTGCCGTAGAGCAGGCAGGCGATCGCGATCTGCACGCCGCGACAGTACTTGACGACCACGAGGATCTTGGCACTGTTTTGTACAAAGCACTCGTATACAAGTAGTGCCATCTGCAGCACGCTCAGTGCCAGCATGCAGAGGTTCGTGAGGTACCAGCGCGTGTTGAGGAACACAGGCAGCACGCGCCGGCAGCCGTAGACGCCGAGCACCAGCGTCGCGAGACTAAAGCCCCCGAACGTCACGCTGCGCGCGCACATCCACACGGAGCCGTCGTCATTGAAGAGGTCGTGGCATTCCGGGAGCAGCAGCGGCATGAGGGACACGAGGGGGCAGCGAGTGGATCTCTCTCTTGCTCAGGCACGAGAGCAGCTCTTTGGGTGCTTGATTTGATCAGTCGGACAGCCCCACCTCATCAGCTTGTTCTTCCTTTCTGAGTCCAACGACTCCGATAATTTCCAGATCTGAGTCAATCGTGATGGCTGTTTAATCTGAGCGGATCTGAGGCAAAGTCGAATCGTTCTTCGAGGCCATTCCACAAGCGAGCCTGAGCCAACAAGCAGTCGAGCAGTTGAGAACAACTATCATGAAGGTTTGTGCACGAGCATGAGCTTCGGAGCTCGCTAGCGGCCATACCTCGCGATAAGAATAACGCATT
The DNA here is from genome assembly GCA_023335535.1 of Globisporangium spinosum. Classification (NCBI taxonomy): domain Eukaryota; phylum Oomycota; class Peronosporomycetes; order Pythiales; family Pythiaceae; genus Globisporangium; species Globisporangium spinosum. The sequence goes on along the minus strand of JAADVN010001068.1, from coordinate 7,911 downwards.
GGGCTCCCTTTCGAGTGCGTCTCGCCATCACTCTTTTCTTTCGTTTAGGTTGAGAGACCATTGAGTGCCATTGTCACTCGCTTCCTAGCAAATGCACACCGTGGTCGGTGGCTCCAAGCGAGGTGCACCGACCAAGACGAGACCAGAACAGCGCTATTTGCAAGCAAGAACATCCTGACTCTGGTCAGCTCTGAGCTCTGAGCTCCAGCAAAAGAAATGCCTTGTTCATTTTGAAGATCTGCTGTCCATGGAGTCCATGTTGCCATGATGAACAGCAAGCATGCTTTGGTCCCGAATATTCTACCAGCCTTTTTATTAGACTGGAAATTATTTAAAAACAAATCCAATGAGCTATCTTCAACTGAAATAGTTAAACACATAAAATATAAACAGACTAGCAGCTCTCGATTGTTTTCTCGAAAGCCTTTAAAAATGTTTTTTTGTACAAATACGCATTATCCAGGATTTGCCACCTCCTTTGCCAGTCGATACAGAAATGTCGCACGTGCATGGCGGCTGCGCGCATCGCATCGCAACGCAAGGACTTTGTATCGTGCAACTCGAAACAGACACTGATTTGATCACGCGTTCGCTCCAAGCACTTCATTGAACATGAACTCGCCCGCGTTAATCGGAAGTGCGCGGATATGTGTGCTATGGTAGTAGTGTGGGTCGTTGATGTGACGAATATGTAGCCATTCGCTCGCTCTCTGGCTGGCTTTCGTTCGCCTCTGCGTTCGTTCGGCATTCGGTACACAATACACAGCAGAAACTGTTCGGCATCATCCAGTCCGCCCTCCCTCACGCATGAGCTCTCCCTCTCACTTTTGATGGCTTCCTTTCGGATGCGACACCTCCATCCCGCATTTCGCCATCCGACTGACTCTCCGGCGCTTGAATTTGACTCTCTGCCTGGCGGCCACTCATCACCACATGCGAAGGGGAAATGGGCGGCTGGTCGCCATCTGATACAACCCACCAAGCAACACTGCTTTACTCTTCAAAGAGCGCTTCATTCGCCAATCTGCCGAGAGAGCAGATAGACCAATAGAGATAGCAAATCGACAGGCTCCAAGATGGCGGACGCAAAGCAGCAGGACGACGCGATTCCGAACCCGAATGACGTGGTGCACGCCGCAGAGCTGCACGACATTGGCGAGGAAGGCTCCGACATGACGCGCGACATCTTCATGGCGCTCTTTAGCAACAAGGAGCGTGTGGCGACACGGTCCATGCCGGACGTGAGCGAGGTGCTCTACGAGGACATCGGCAAGGCGTCCGACATGGCGCAACCGGGCGGCTTCCGGCGCGGCCACGTGCTCGCATCGCGCGGTGGTGCGGATGGTGACAGCAATGGCAGCGGTGAAGGCTCGCCTTCGTACGCGCACGCGTCGTTCCTCGACTCGTTCGCGAGCATGCGCGCGGGCCGCAACGCCGTCAAGTCGAGCTACGACGACTTCATTATCGCGAACCTCGGCTACGGCATGTCGCGCGAGGACTTTGACGACGACGACGACGACAGCGAGGCGAACACACCGCTGGTGCGCTATCGCGTGACGAAGGCGACCAAATCGAAAGCCGGACAGCAAGCGTACCAGACGTTCTCGAGCGACGATGAGCGCGAGTCGCGCGGCGCGTCAGTGCGCAAGACCGTGTTCACGATCCTCAAGTCGTTCATCGGCAGCGGCATCCTGTTCCTGCCCAAGGCGTTCCAGAACGGCGGCATGCTCTTCTCGATCGTCGGGCTGTTCATCTCGGCGTCACTCTCGACGTTCTGCATGCTGCGGCTAACCGACTGCTCGAACGCGGTGATGCGCGCGACCGGCGGCAGTAGCGGCGGCGTGTCCTACGGCTTGCTGGGTGAGCGCTCGTTTGGCAGATGGGGGCGACTCGCCGTGAACGTGTCGCTTGTGCTCTCACAGCTGGGCTTTTGCTGCTCGTACCTGATCTTCGTGGAGAAGAACATCGGCGACATCATCGCGCAGGTGTTCCACACGACCGACTCGGTCGCGAGCTTCTCCTGGACGCTCATTCTGCTGCAGATCCCGCTCTACACGCCGCTCACGTGGGTGCGCCGCATCGAGTACTTTGCAATCACGAACCTCATCGCCGACGTGCTCATCCTCTTCGGTCTGATCTACATCATCGGCTACAGCGTCGAGAAGCTCGAGGCGGTGCCGGCGAGGAGCTCCACGTGGGAGAACTTCAACTCGAAGAGCTGGGCGTTGTTCTTGGGCACGGCCGTGTACTGCTTCGAAGGCATCGGACTGATCCTGCCGATCTACGACGCCATGGACGCCAAGATCAAGCACAAGTTCCCGAAGATCATCGCGCTTACGATCCTCTTCCTCGTCGTGCTCTTCTCGCTCTTCGCGGGTATTGTGTACGCGGCGTTCGGCGAAGACACGCAGTCGGTCGTGACGCTCAACCTGCCGAACGCGAGCGTGAGCGGCGCCACCATGACTGTGCAGCTCACGTACTCGCTCGCGCTCGTGCTCACGTATCCGCTCATGCTCTACCCGGTCGTGAAGATCCTCGAGAACTACTTGTTCGCGCAGCGCCGCGTGAAAGGCTACTGGCGGTGGCAGAAGAACGGCTTCCGCTTCGTACTTGTATGCCTCACGGCGGCGATCGCGTTCTTCGGCAAGAACCAGGTATGTGATTGTATTGTGTTGGCACTGTCCATCTATTGTCCACTTGCTTACGATACTCTCTCTCATTGTAACATGTGTCTCTTACAGCTGGACAACTTTGTCGCGCTCATCGGCGGCTTCTGCTCCGTGCCGCTGGCGTTCATCTACCCGTGTCTCTTCCACTCCCAGCTCGTGAACAACGGCCACTGGCTCAACGCCACGGTGATCGTCATCGGCGCGTTCACCATGGTGTTCGCCTCGTATCAGGCGTTGGCGACCTGGAGCTAACCAATAGAATAGTTAGAGTTAGCACCCTATTGCCACCGCCATAGAGTTTTGTTGTCTGCATGTCTACAAGTCGTCTGTCATTTATACACAAAGGTCCTCCTCATTCAGCCCATTTCTCTAGTCAGTCCCTCTTGCTTGTCGTTTTTTTCTTCTTGTGCTCCTTTTTCTTGTTCTTCTTGTCGTTCTTGCTCTTCCTATTCTTACTCTTGCTCTTGCTCTTGCTCTTGCTTTGCTTCCTCTTCTTCTTGTGTCTGCGGTCGTCATCATCACTATCAGAGGACGAATCGGACGACAACGAGCACGCCTTCACATCCTCATCATCCGAATCATCGGAGCTGCTCTGAAACTCGGGCGCGTTCTCCACCGACACGTTGCGGTTCGCGTCGTCGTGCAGCTTCTCCCAGATCTGCTTGGTCTTCTCCGCTTTTTTCATCGCCCAGTACTCTCGCTCCTGCTCCGCGTCTCTTGTCTCTGCTGTAGGATTACTCGGTGGCGGAGCCTTGCTCTCTCGACTAGTGCTTCTAGTGCTTCTAGTACTTCTAGTGCTTCTACTCTCGTGATGACGCCGATGAAAGTGACGTCGGCGCTCAACACTTCTGCTCCTGCTTTGCGAAGCACTTCGTCCTGCTTTGCTCCCTTGTGATGATCGCGGACTGCGACTCCTGCTGCTCCTCCTCTGGTGGCGTCTCTGGCTCTCATGGCGGTGCGGACTTCTGCTTCTCGAGTGATGCGATCTGGGCCGCCTGTCGCTGTGAGAGCGCTCGTATTTGACCTCGAGCTCTCGCTGCTTCCACAATTTGTCTTCCTCCTACACCACAAACAGAATCGAGCACGCCGCAATTATCGGTCAGGTTGCCATTATCCTACCATACCAGTGAACGATGGAGCATTCGTACATGGCGACGGTTGTGCTGGTCCACGCTAATACACATACACAGCAACAGCAACACACACGTCAAGTCGTTAGTGCTGTTGCTTTGTAAATGGTGGGCGGGTCTCATGATGGCGAGAGAGAGAAACAAACCTCCGGATGGTGCTGGACAAAAACTGCTTGTTCACGTCTGCGCGTGCTCCGCCGCTGCTGCCACGCGCGCCTTTCGCCTGGCATAACGGTAGGGAGAACAACAGCAGGGTATGATGCGCATTGGGCTACATGACCCACGATCGAATAGTGAAGGAGACTGACTGCTCTGCATTCACGCACCAGATATGCCATCACGCCATTCTGCTGCACGCGTTGGCGCATCACGTTGATCTGGTAGGATGACACACACACACACAAAGAGAGCAGGAGGACAGACAGTGAGCGCATGGCGGCGACCACCAGCCCTATCTCAGCCATACTGCACTGCATACTGCAGGGCTGCATGCTCGCATCCGCACCTGCTGGCCGATCACCTCTGCGATCTCATCCTTCATTTCCTGTTTGAGCGAGAATTTTTACTTTTCCGATATTTAAGCTATTGTCAATTCTCACCAAAAAGAATACTGAGAATTCTCAATAGCTTAACTATCGGAAAAGGTGAGAATTCTCGCTCAAACAGGAAATGGCTCGGGTTTCTGTAACAGGATAATCGAATTAGACAGTCGCAACTCATTCTCATTCTTGAGTCATCTCTTTTTATCAAAACAAGGTGGGTTCAGCGTCGAAATTCATTGTTTTGTAACTCTTTTCCAAAACACATCTGCAGCAATTCTCAGCTAAATCAAGGTTAAATAACAAGGCAACACACCAAATTTCCGTCGATAGGTACCTTCCAGATACGAACACAAGTCACAACAGAATTCACAGCATGTGCAAACATGGCATCTCTGCAGTGACTTTTCAAGATCAACACCGCAATAATGGACAATGCAGACGACCAGGAGGCGTTCCTGACCGAGGCCGCACCGTACGAAGCTGTGGCATCGCCACCACTAGTGCCTACTATACATGCGCTCATACACCCTCTGACGCTCTGCTGCTCTCTATCAGGTTCGCGTCCGCCCATGTGAATGCGCGGCCGTACGAGCACGACCCCGAGGAGGGCTTCACCATGGACATCATGATGATGATGGACATGGAAAAGGTGCCGTCCTGTACACATTATGGTAGTAACATGCACCACGCTTACACTTCGCTTGCATAATAGGTGAGCGCGCTGCGCAAGGAGTTCCAGGTGAAGGAGAAAGGGTTGTCGATCTCTGAGTTCGTGTTCGTGATGATGAAGTTTGTGCAGAGCAGTCAGCTGAACGAGGAGAACACGCGGCTGCGCAACCTCTCAGAGCAGCAGCTGGTCGCGAACCTCTGCGAGCTCTTCGCGCAGATCGACATCAACGACGACGGCTCCATGTAGTGGGAGGAGTTCACGAGCTTCATCGTCGACATGGGGCTGACCGTTAAGAGCCACCAGCCCAACTCCATCCAGCACTACCACCACGTGCCGTGGGAGGACGCGTCCAAGTACAGCACGTTCATCGACCACGTAAGCGAAAACGCCATCAGTCTGTCTTGTTATGCCTACGGTACTGTCTACGGTTAACCGAGCAGCTCTGTATGTGTCAAGATCTACTACTTCCCAGGGAACGACCTGCTCGCGCTCATCGAGAACTGCAGCCCGCTGCTCAAGATCTACAACATCAACTGCGAGCTCGTCCGCTCGATCAAGTCGCCCGAGGGCTTTGTGCAGTGCGCTGAGCACATCCCAAAGGTGAAGAAACCCGAATTGATTTCCAACTCCGACCCACCTCACTGGCTTGGACTAACCTATCCATCCACAATTCGACCAGTTCGTGCTCGCGTCGCCCGACTTGCAGTTCCGCTTCTATGACGACACGACGCTGCACCTCATGAAGAGCTGCCACACGCCAACATCGCAGAACTGTCTCAAGTGGTACCCGGAAACCACAACGCTCTTCTCTGCGGGCGTGAGCGGCATCGTCTACGCCTGGGACGCCGAGCGTATGGAGGAGAAATACCACATGGGCGGCGAAGCGCGCAACAAAGTACTCGCACGCTCACACGACGACATCATGCTTGACTTGCTCAGTGTAAGCATATGCTCTTGGGTGGCTCTTCAATTGCGTTGACTGCCATTGTGCTTAAGCTCAACTGATCTTCTCACCTTGCTTGCGTAGCTCCCGACGCTCGAATCGCTCGCCTTAGCGAGCATGGACCGCACGATCCGACTCTGGGACGTCCACACGGGCAAGCACAAGCAACAGCTGGACGGACACACCAAGGGCGTGCGCGCGCTCGCGTACTCGCCCGAGTACCGCTTCCTCGTGTCCGCAGGCTTTGACTTTGACGCACTCGTGTGGAACCCGTACGTGGACCAGCTAATCCTGCGACTGCACGGCCACAACAACAGCCTCTGCGGGGTCGAGATCATCCCCGACACGCCGCAGATCGTCACGGCGGACATCGACGGCGTCTTCAAGGTCTGGAACATCCGCAACTTTGCGTGCATGCAGACTTTCTCGGCCGAAAACGTCGGTGACGTGAAGAAGATCGTGTCCATCAGCTCGCAGAAGTGGATCGTCGCAACTGGAAAGAAGGCGCGTTGCTGTGAGCCATCCATTCATTCATACCTATTCAATCGAAGAGCTACAATGGTGTGCTGGGCTAATTGACAAATTCGTCTCCATTCACTTATTGTCTTGTTTTGGATATCCAAACAGCTCACCAAGTTTGACTACGAGAAGCTCGAGAACCCAGAGCTGACGGACGACCACCCGGTCTTCGCCGCACTCTACAACCCGACGTCGCTCTCGTTCATCACGGCGGCGGGCAAGGACGCCAAGATCTGGGACGCGCGCCTGGGGAAGCTCATCCGCGTCTATCGTGGGCTCAGCACGACGGATCTCACGTCGCTCTGTCTCGATTTTCGAGAGCGCAAGTTCATCGTCGGCGACCACGGTATGGAAGACACAAATCTCGTGATATGACTTTGCTTGTGGCCATTCGTTGACTGAATTGAGGACTAGCGCGTTGTTGATCTGTTGCTGTCTTCTCCTATGCTTGCTCGCCTTTCCTTCATTTAGCTGGGAACATCCACGTCTTCGACTACCTGAACGGGTCGCACATGAAGTCGTTCGCGTACCCAGAGATCGAGAACCGCGCGCATTTCTCCGAGGTGTCGCGCGTCTGCTACTGCGACGAGCACATGTCGGTGATCAGCGCGTCCTGGGACTGCTGCATCGACATCCACGACGAGAGCGACTTGGAGCGTGGCGTGCTGATGCGACGGATGAGCGGCGGACATCACGGCGCTCTGCTTCTCGTTCTCGCTGTCGCTCATCGCGTCGGCGTCGTCCGACAACTCGCTACAGACCTGGGACTACGAGTTCGGGTGACTCGAAGGCACGTGCATCAGCCACGTGAGCGGCATCCTCGCGCTACAGTTCCTGGACCCGTTCCCGATCCGCATGTCGAGCGACGGCATGGGCAACACCTGCTTCTGGGGAATGCGACCCTGCCAGCAGTTCAAGTGGAAGTGCATCTATCGCTTCCGCAACCAGTGCAGCGCGTCCGCGGCGATTGCGGCGTCTTCATCTAGAGCTGCTGGTCCTGGAGGCGGTGGCGTCGCCTTGGTGACCTGTCTGACAACCCATACGACGCCGAGTCCGTACGATCCGTCGAGCTTTGGCTCTACCTGGTGATCACAGGGGACGACAAGGATGTCATCAGTATCTGGAACGTGCTGCCGCTGCTGCAGAAGCTCGAGGACGAGTTCCGGATCCGCAAGCTGGAGAAACCGATCGAGTGCGCAAACCCGCAGCGCAACCTGCGCGTGAACGCGTCCGACGTGGTGCGCAAGTTCCGCAATGACCCCGAATGGGCGGCGTTCCAGCAGCGCGACCCGCCCGAATCGTTCTTCTTCCTCAACGGCACGCCGCTGTTCGCCGAGCCGCTCGTGCTCTGTGTGCAGCAGTGGAAGGCGCATGGCGGCATCGTGTACAGCATCCAGATGATCGCCGAGCCGCAAAGCGTGATCACCTCTTCGTTCGA
>JAADVN010001067.1:0-10870 GCA_023335535.1 Globisporangium spinosum | reverse complement strand
GAGCGGACATCGACAAGCAGTGACCCCAGCGCAACGATGTGAGCGTCATGGAGTGGCCGGCAATGTCCCCCGACTTGAACCCCCCATCGAGCACCTCTGGGGGATCATGACGCGTGCTGTGTATGCGAGCGCACGTCAATTTAGCTCGAAGAAGGCCCTTGAGCGCGCGGTTCTAAAGGCATGGGAGGATCTTGACCAACAGGTACTCCAAAATTTGCTGGATTCGATGCCTAAAAGATATGCTGAGGTTACCAAGTGCCGGGGATCATTTATAACCGATTTGTAGCAAATTTTACGCAGTCTAAGTGCATTTAAAATCAATCTGACCGAGCCATCAAAACTCCATTTTTACCTCTGATAATGAGTAAAGTGCTTTTTTTGTGTGGACAATTGCAGACGACGCTCAAAGATTTTGGCACTTGTTTGCCTCTTTAAACGCGTTTATTTGAGCCATCATTTGGTGTTGAAAACGTAGTAGTTTTTGAAAAAACCGACAGTTTCTATACTTTTGGCGGGCACTTTAGTGGCAATCTGCTTCTTAACCGATAATCATGAAGCCATTCAAGATCCTGCTCGTCCTAACGCAGCAGCCATGGGAGCATGCTATATCGCTGCGAGTTCTCCAGACGCCTCACTGAGAACCCTGGATTCACTGTTTTCCAAATCATTCCTTTCGTCATGCCTCAATAGCGAAGAACACCGAATCGACGCCGTGCTGCGTCCACAAAGCTACCATACGCGCTGCGAGGCAGTGCACCCACTCGTCATATCCAGGACGCAATGTCTCAGTGTACACAGTACGTGAACATACCTGTTCAGCATCGCACCGGAATGAGATGCTCGCTGCTGAAAATGGCAGATCACTCGCAAAACCACAGCGGCTTGCTGCACTGCACCACCCAACTATTAGCAGCAACAGCTCCAACGCATTTCCTCAGACGGGCGGGCTGCGAAACACACTGACAGCCTACCATCCAAACAGCACTCTTCCATAGCACACACACAGTTCTCATTTTCTCTTCGTTTTTTTAGTTGATCTTGTTCTTCCAGTAGCGAACAGCACATGCACGCACACCATACTGTTTAGGGGTACTGTTGCAGCGCGCGTCTGCTTTCCTTCACGCAATATGTAAACCCCCCACGCCCCACACGCCGATTCCTCTTCCTTCTCCCATGCTTCTTCTTACGCTTAGAGTCGAGGAGCCAGGTCGTCCGATGGCGGCACGACCGCGAACGGCTTGCGCGGCGGGTTCAAAGCTGCAGGGCGAGCTACGGTCTTCTTCTGCGGCGCCTGCGCCAGGATCGCGGCCACCTTCTCCTGCACGCGCTTGCCGTAGTGCGCGTCCACCTTGTAAAAGTTAGCGATCGCGCGGTCCTGCACGGGCTTGGACGCCTTGGCCAGCGTGCCGGCAATGTTCGACGTCAGGCGCTCGCGAGCCGCGAGGTCCAGCGTCTTGTTGTAGAACTCGGTCACCTGGCTGAAGTTGTCCTCGTCCTTGGAGCTGAACTTGTTCACCACCGCGTGCGCGCCGGCGTACGAGTGGAACACGGTCTCCGAGGACTCGACGGGGCCACCGGCGCTGTTCGGGAAGTAGTTTGGCGTGCTGCCCATGTTGCCGTTGACCGCCATCGGGCCGTCGCGCTGGTACGTCTGCGGCTCCTTGAGCGGACGGTTGACTGGGATCTGCTGGTAGTTGGCTCCGAGACGGTGGCGGTGCGTGTCCGGGTACGAGAACAGGCGGCCCTGGAGCATCTTGTCCACGGACGCGTCGATGCCCGGCACAAAGTGCGACGGCGAGAACGCGATCTGCTCGATCTCGGCAAAGTAGTTCTGCGGGTTGCGGTTGAGCACCAGGCGGCCCACTTCCAGGAGCGGGTAGTCCTTGTGGCTCCAGACCTTGGTCACGTCGAACGGGTTGAACGACGCCTTGTCGGCCTCGGCCTGGGTCATCACCTGGATGTACATGGTCCACGTCGGGTATTCCTTCTGCGCGATCGCGTCGTACAGGTCGCGCATGGCGTAGTCCGGATCCGCGGATGCCAGGTGGTCGGCCTCGTCCACGGGAAGGTTGCGGATGCCCTGGTCCGTCTTGAAGTGGTACTTGACGAACACCACTTCGCCCTTGGCGTTCACGTTCGTGAACGTGTGCGAGCCATAGCCGTTCATGAAGCGGTAGCCGTCCGGGATGCCGCGGTCCGCGAACAGAAACGACAGCTGGTGGGTCGTCTCGGGACGCAGCGAGAAGAAGTCCCACATCATGTCGTCGTCCTTGCAGTGGTTCGCCGGGTTGCGCTTCTGCGTGTGGATGAAGCTCGGGAACAAGATCGGGTCGCGGATGAAGAAGATCGGCGTGTTGTTGCCCACAAGGTCCCAGTTGCCCTCCTCGGTGTAGAACTTGATCGCAAAGCCGCGCGGGTCGCGTACCGTGTCGGCCGAGCCGGACTCGCCGCCGACCGTGGAGAAGCGGATCGCGATCGGCGTGCGCTTGCCCGTCTGCGCGAAGAGCTTAGCCTTGCAGAACTTGGTGATGTTGTCGGCGTGCGTGACCTCAAAGTAGCCGAACGCGCCCGCGCCCTTGGCGTGCACTACGCGCTCCGGGATGCGTTCGCGGTCGAAGTGCGCCAGGTGGTCGATCAGCGCGAAGTCCTGCAGCACAATCGGGCCGCGCGGACCGGCGGTGGCGGACGCCGTGATGCCGTTTGGAGGCAACGGCGCGCCGTTCGACGCGGTGGCCACGACGGGCTTCTTGCTGGACGAGCTGGTAGATGGCGCCATTACGGATTAATGGACAGAGAAGGAAGGGGTCTGATGGATCTGCTTGCAGGCGTGTGAGCGCTTTGGCTTTGGTCGCGTTTCCTGGAATGAGCCTGAGGAGTATGGGCCATGAACAGGACTTGAACTTTGCTGGCTTTGCTTTTTGGCTTTTTGGCTTGCGTCAACCAAATGCAAAACACCTGGGGGTGGGCGCATACAGTTTCCAAGTGTGGAGCTGGTTGGGAATGCGAGCAGTTGGTCGGCGTTTTGGGGGTTCTGATGCCGCCGAGTTTGGCTCGTTGAAGTCACTATCTCCAAGCACAAACTGTGAACAGTGCATACAAACATCCAGAAGACATTGAGCACGAGGTCACTATCGGGATGCCCACAAGATCAGCGGAATGCGGTGAGCCGTTCTCGTCACCACCATTTTTTCGCACATGCAAGCAAGCAAGCTGGGCCGAGCTGAGCCGAACAGAAGAACCACTTTGATCAAATGCAAGCCGAGTGGAAACACCACTTTTCGCCAAGCTTTGAGCCGTTTCGAGCCCAGTGAAGCAGTTTAAAAACCACACCAAGCCTTATCGAGCCAAAAACGTCTGACTCTGAGTCACGACTCAGAACTGAACCCTCTGAGCCGATATCAATTCACCATTTCAAGGCATGGTTGATGCTTGAAGATGATCCTGATCTTGTATGCAAAAGTGCTGTCCAGCGTGGCGGCTACTTCGCAGTAGACACGCTCCACCTCAAGAGCACGCGCTACACTACACTGTAATCGGAGAAGGCAACCAGCCTCGCGCTTCTGCAGAACAGGACACTTCCGCAGCGTGGTGGCTATCGACAAGCTCGTGACAACAAAAGTATCCTATCCCCAGCAAGCGTATTCGGCCATACAACAGTATTGATTGCACGCAATTTTGCGTTGAAATATGAAAACATCCCACCCCACCTTTGTCGAACTGTAGACGCTGCATTCAGACTGCACTCGCGTTAGTCCGATCTGACAGCCCACTTGCTGGTGAACAGTTATGAGCTGGAACGCAACGATCTGTTGCTGAGCCAGCCAGGCAGCTTTCGTTCTCCAGTGGATTGAGAAGCAGTACTAACGGATTCTGCCAAATAAAAGACCGTCTTCTATGGTTATAATGGTCCACCAGATTGACTCGGGTGTTGTATTAGGAAGGGACTTGTATTTATAACATGGAATAGAAAATGTCACTGATCGGATCTTATGTCAGCGACAAATATCAAAGGTAATCTTCGATTGTAAACTCATCTACTGTATCAATCAAACTCTGGTCAAGGAGTGTATGATCAACATCGTGGCGCTCTCGGTCTAGCCACTTCATGCAAAACAAGTCGCCGTACACGTCGTGACGCGCGATGTGCCGTTGAGTGGTCTCGTCAGAGAAACCTATCGTCGCCGCGGACTTCTGCACCACTGTGTTAGGAACATCCTTCCGTGCCAGTGCGGCCCAGGAAGCAACTGTCTCGATTGTTGGTGGGCGGCGGTTGCTGCCTCTCGTGTAGTCGACTTGATCGGAGCAGTTCCAGGTGTTGATGAACGACGACAGCTTCTCCTTGAACGAGCTGTAGATGCCGATATCCCCCGCTTGCAGGTAGGAGGTTATATCACTGGGGGCGACGCACATGCCGGCTCCTTTTGCTTCACATTTGGGCTTGATCGCCTTGGAAATGTGCGCTCGCATCGAATCCCAGACCAAAAAATTCTCCTTGCCATGGTCCAGGACTGTAGGGAACACCATGTCAATCCACTCGCTGAGAACATTGCAGTCGGTCCACGCTCGCTCTTGAAACATGGCATAAACCGTGCCGATCTCCTGCATCTTGCTCCCTTGCTTCACACCTTTCCAAATGACCAGCGACGTCAACTTCTTTTCCAGCGCACTGACAGCGAACACAACTGTCACTCGCATTAATGCGAAGCCGGTCGAACTGAGCACGACATGGCGGACTCCAGTGAGATCAACCGTCTGGCGCTTGGGGTCTTCAAAATAGACTGCTGTCTCGTCCATCAGCACGACACGGGAGGGGTTTATGGTCGCCTCCAAGCCGCTCAGGAAAGCCATATAGCTCACGGCACGGCCGGTCAGCTCTTCGTCGTTCAGCACGGTCAAGTTGGTGGTGCGCCGGAGCGACAGACCAAAGCGAGCCATGAACCCAGCCAACCGCTTGTCAGAGGCAGCGAAATCTGGGGTATGGAGATCGGACGCCGTCATCGCTCGGGCGGTCTTTTGAACCCACTGGCGGCTGACCTTCTCTTTGTTGGAGCGGAGGTAAAGCACTTGATCGAAGAGGATGTCCTCCAGCTCGCGGAGAACGGGCTTCGAGCCGCCGCCTGGCGCGCGACTTCTCTGACTCCCCGTAGCTCTGAGGAGCGATCACTTCTTCCACCACTGCCGCACTTGCGAACCGCTGATCTTCCAGTTGAGCTCGTCACAGAAGTGCTTGAGCGCCTGCGTCGGAATGCCGTTGCTGTGCTCTTCTATCCAGGCAATGACGGCGAATTTCTCTGCGATGGTTTTGGAGACTCTTGAGCTGGGCATCGTGATGCGAAATGAGCACACATGCGGATATCTTGCCTCTGGATTGCTGCTGCCTATTCATATTTGTTGGCTCTCAGCAAGTCAAAGCTCAGTCCAGAGCAGGGCCTTTAATTGGGGACGGTTTTGGCATTTTTGGGCACAGATCTGTATTTGGGTAGGGTGGCTTATTGGGCAAGGGGCGTTTAATTGGCAGAATCCGTTAGTACAGTATTTGCAACTGAACCACGTTGCAATATGTATGCATTCATTCGTATCCATCCCCTCGTCACAAATCCACCACTGCCAGGTCCAGGAAACATGACACGACTGAGGAATGTGCGTTAGCCTCGGCTCAGACTGGAGACTGGAGTGCCCTTCGGAATGTCGTTGCAAATCTCGTCGGCATCTCGAGTTGCTGCGCAATTTCACGAAGAACGCCTGAAGAACGATTCAACCCTGACTATGTCCTCCACGGGGAGGGAGGTCCAAAGGCCCTCGCGTCCAACACAGCGTTGCGATCTTGACTGGCGACTGATTATTAGGTATCTGCAGGTCACTCGTGCATGGCAAATAATTCTGCAGATCGCTGGTCGTAATCCGCGATATTCGGCTCGACTGTCAGGTCAACCTCAGTAGTGTGTTCCTTGGCAGCCCAGCCTCGACCGAGCATTGCGACGGACTCGAGGCGATCTCTCACTTCAGAATCGACCCCGTACTGCACAAGCGCTTTACTGCACCTCAAGTCTCAAGTCTTCCCATACGATGTTCTCCAAGACTATCGCTCTCGTTGCTGTTTGTGTCGCCGTCGCCGCGCAGTTCCAGGTCGCCACGGCCGTCGACTACCTCGGCGGCTGGCTCCCAACCCCTGCCAAGCAGCAGTGCGTGGACATCTGCGTGGGCGCCAAGGCGACGCCAACGTGCCCGACCTCGGACCCAGATTGCCTGCGCAAGAAGCAGCAGCCGCGTGACTACGATTACCTGCTCCTCGAGCAGATGTTCGTGCCGCAGTTTTGTCGCGACCTGCTCGTCGGCGTCGACTCGACCATCTCGCACCAGAACGTGCTCCCATACCCGAACGGCATCACATGCAAGCCTGCGGTGGTCAAGAGCGAGCTCACGATCCACGGTCTGTGGCCAAACTACAACGCCGGCTACCTCAGCTGCTGCAACGTCACCGAGACGATCGGCAACCACCCGTACAACGCGGCCAAGTTCGCCGAGCGCCACGAGAAGCTCCTGCGCGACATGAAGACCGAGTGGATCGACCCGACGCAGTCGAACGAGTACGACTCGCTCTGCGAGATCTACAACCACGAGTTCCAGAAGCACGGCATCTGCTACGGCGCCTCGGGCGACAACTGGGACCTCTCGGCCGCCGACTACTTCCGCGCCACTTTGAACGTCGCGTCGACTCGTCAGGCCGCCACGAAGCAGATCAACAAGTGGGCAAAGACGGCGACTCCGCAGACCACGCTCGCGGCGATCAACGCGCTCTACCCAAAGTACGTGCAGGTGCTTTGCTCGGCCGTGGACGGCGACAACCAGCTCTCGGCTATCCGCACGTGCTACAAGAAGCCAGACACGTACAACAACTATGGTCCGTTCGAGCCAATCGACTGCGCGAACGCGACCAAGGCGGCCGCGACCGTCCCGTGCGACGGCAGCAAGCCGATCACGCTCCTGCCATACATCGCGCCGCAGTAAAACGCTTCGATAGCCATGTAAGCACACGATCTTCCGGCAATAGAGCCCAACGCACGGAGACATACATGAAGAAGTTACAGCAGTCGCCCACATCAATCAATCAAACCTATTGAGAGCTACCTAGCAGCACCTTCTTATCTTCTCAATTGACCTCTTTATGCTTGCTGATTGGCATCCCGATCTGGCCATTCTGACTTCGTTCTGACTCGAATCCCATTCAGTTCAGGAGTGATGGTCAGTTGTCCTTTCTCATGAACCCATTTGGCTCTTCTTGCGGAGCTCTTCTCCATCACTGATCCGGATCACTACTGCATTTGACTGGAGGTGGCAATCCACATGATTGGCTCGTAGCCATCTCGAAGTGCAGACGCCGGTTGCAAACAGTATTGTTTGGCACTGGACACGAAGGAATACGTGCATCTGGGTACGCATCTTTCTTCACAAGGGCTATTATTGTGGATCGCACACGCACGGGTCTGTTCCTGCAGTGGCTGGCTTCTGCTACATTCCTTTGTTTCGTTGGTCAAGTCGCGGCGGCGTTCTTGCTTCCGCCTGCCGCAGTTTTCAGTTGAAGACAACGAGTTGACGTGTGAAGTGGACATTGATGAAAACCCAGGTGGTGGATGTAGTTCTTCATCAACGTCTGAACTGACTGTGGACTAACTGGCTCGGCTTCTCTGTCCAAACTCACACCGGAAAAGCGACCGGCTGGTACTGTAGCTGAGTGGCGAAGGCCCACATGGGTGCATTATCTTTCTCATAACCGCATGATTAGATGATCTGACATGGTTCAGCTGTCTATGCAAAGAGAGGTGGAACGTTGGCTGAGCAGGCTCCATCTCACTCTTCGTTTTCCCCAACGAGCAGAAAACACCCAAGCTGCGAACCTCAGCGATGACTTGTATCAAGATCAAGAGCTCCCTCGTCACTGCTACTGTCGCAGCCTTGCTTCTCTTTGAGCTCCAGATCGTCCAAGGAATCGACTACGTCGGAGGATGGCTCCCACGCTCGTCTTCACGGCAATGTGTGGAGATCTGCGTTAACTCAAAGGCAGCACCGACGTGTCCGACCTCAGACCCTGCCTGTCTCGCAAAGAAACAGCGCACGGGGAACTTCGACTACCTGGTGCTTGAACAGATCTATGCCCCCCAGTTCTGACGCGATCTCCTCAAAGGCACCGACACGACTGTCTCGCACCAGAACGTGAACGCGTACCCTGATGGTGTGAGCTGCAAGTCTGGTGTAGTCGAGAGTGAGCTCACGATCCACGGTCTGAGGCCCAACTACAACAACGGCTACGCTGACTGCTGCAACGTGAGCGATGCGATCGGTAACCGCCCGTTCAGCGCTGCTTCGTTCACCAAGAACCAGCAGTCGCTGCTCGAGGAAATGGCGTCCAAGTGGGTCGACCCGACGCAATCAAACGCATACGACACACTGTGTAAGATCTACAACCACGAGTTCCAGAAACACGGGCTCTGTTGCGCAGCATCGGGGGCCAACTACGAAGCTGCAGCCGTGACGTACTTCAGAGCTACGCTGAGTGCTGCCAAGACAGTGCAGAAAACAACTCGACAAATCAACAAGTGGGCGTCGTCGAAAAAAGCGCAGATCCCGACACTGAAAGCTCTCGAATGTCTCTTCTCCTCGAAAGTCCAGGTCTTCTGCTCCAGTGTGGACGGTACGAAGAATCATCTCTCTGCGATCCGCACATGCTTCGAGAAGCCAGCTTGGATCGGACGCTCGGGTCCGTTCAAGCAGGTCGACTGTGCACCCGCAGCAGCTCAAGGCGCGCTTATCCTGTGCGACCCCAAATCCCCGATCTCGCTGGGAAGGTACACCCCTCCTCGAAGCCTTGCTTATCAACAATCTGCACCATAGGCTTTACCTGTTAGTATTGTTCTCGATGTATGTATGTATGTTGATGTGGGGCTTGATGGAGATCCCAGAGTTGTGAATATGGTCAATAGCAGAGTCGTAGCAATATCGAGATGCATTGCGTGCAGTTGTAGCAGTTAGCTCCGAGCTCTTCCAGCAGCACACAGCCTGCCCTCCTCTATGTGCGATGGCATGAATCAACTCGATCGAATGGTGTGCTTATTCCAAACAAGCCTAACACGAGCCAAACCACCCTGAATGCAATGCGTACCCAGGTCAGGTCCTTGAACCGATCAAGAAAATCCAGAAGAGCAGGCGAGTGAGTGACAGCCATCACTTTCATTTTAATTTGTGCGTCAAGGATCGTGCGCGCCATTGAGGAAAGTGAAGCGAACATCCATCCATCCATCTCACGGCAGCAGCGTGTACAGAAATGACTTAGCGCCTGTATCCTTAAACTCCTCTGCATTCACTCATCGAGCGATGACGCTCAAAACGCGAAAGCAAGCACCTACAAAGGCGAGCTGTACAGTGTGCATACCAGAACACACACAAACTGAGCTGTTCACACTTTGCCTGTCACCACGCAATGTGGGGCGCACTGCGTAGCTTGTGAACATACCAGTATTGCAGCACCCTCTCTTGACTTTTCTCGTGTTCCATTTGATTGTCGATTCTATGAACCCCGGACCTCGCTCGCGTGACAGCTGGTTGACGTGCATCACCGAGTCGTCCCGCCGCTGTCCATTTACCTCGAGCTCAAGCTCACTTGCTCGTTTTCGCTTTCGTGTGCGCAACGCAAATCCCATCATCATCATCAAGTCGCGCTTTCTGGCTCGCACAAACCAAACCAACCAACGTCCAAGCCAGCCTGCAGTATCCGTCTGCCAGGAAGGAGTTGGAATTCCCACCACGCAATGCAGCAGTGGCACGAATCGGAGGGAACGAAGCGTTACTCACCGAGAGCCTGCGCGTGTCACCTGCTGTGCGATCAATTCAGTTGTTGACGCTTGGGGTACAGCGCCCATTCCTTCACTCCTCCCTCCTGCTCCCTCCCACCTCTTGCATGAAAGATCGCATTTGGTTCGCATCCCCATCGAGTCAGCTCGCAATACCTGCCGCCTAATGGGTAGAGTGGGGCCGCGCGGAGCCGAGTTGAGTTGAGTTGACGAGGTCTCAACTTGGGAGGGAGCTCAAAATTCGTCCCGTGTAGGCGAGGAGACCGACCGACACTGACTGGCTGGATGGGTTGTCTATGATCCAAGGGCACAACAGAGGACCAGCACAGAGAAGCTGGAGGTCAGCAGAAGAGGGCAATTGAGATACTGTCGCGTCATAGAGTCTAGTAGAAAGAGTACGATCATGCCGGCGCCACTGCGACAATCTCCATTCTCTCTTTTGGCAACGTGAGCTGTGCAACATCTGCTAGGGCGCCAACCGGAAGATTAGAGAGCCATCGCGAAAGTTTCCCATGTTCGCTTGTGTCGTCTCTCTCTTTTCTCTCTTGCGAGGCTTAGCAGATTCGGTTGTCGGCGCATCGTTGCACACTCTGTTGACTGATTGACTGATTGATTAGAGGGGCTGTAGCGAACTCAAAGCGCCCGCCAACAGAAACAAGGCGAAGCGCTGCGATCTTCTCCTCCCTCCTCCTCCTCGTTGGACTCCATTGGACACGGCACAACACACGCCTCTAGCTCTCCTCTGTCACCCCCTCTTGTGCTTGATCTCTTCAGGTCTCCAAGGCTTCAGCAGTCTCTCACAATCCAATTTCCTTCGAACCAAGTACGCCAAGCGTCTTACCTTTTCCTCCTAAAGCCCCAAGCTCAAATTCCAATCGACCATGTTTGCCAAGTCCTCGCTCTTCGTGTACATCGCCATCATGGCTGGCCAGTTCCAGGCTTCCACCGCCATTGACTACCTCGGCGGCTGGCTACCAACGCCTCCAAACCAGCAGTGCGTCGACATCTGCGTCAACTCGAAGGCG
>JAADVN010001066.1:0-10871 GCA_023335535.1 Globisporangium spinosum | reverse complement strand
GCCATTGCCACAACCGGAAACCTCGACAGCAGTTGCTTGTAACTCAAAGCAGCAGAATGATTCAGGCTGGGCATCTTGAGGCAGAATCGTCGACATCAGCATTTTCAGGGGTATTCTCCGAAAATCTTCCGGAATGCGAAGTGTTTGTCTTGTATTCCCGTTGTGAACCACATCAAACACGAACTGGCACTCGCACACTGATATCCTTCTTCGCTTGACGTCGTTTGGAAGTTGCACGGCGTCCAAGAGGTCTTGAATCGAGCATGTTTCGCTGATGATTGCTTGTGATCGTGAACTTTGCAACTCTTCGCCTCCCTCCAACGCTAGACATGAGAGCGAGACTGCAACACAAAATCTCTGGAACGCCACCTGATAGTCACTTGTCCTTGGGGCGCTCGAGAAGTTCACGCAGGTCGTCCACTCGCGCCAGGCGTCCTTGTTGTGCGTTGTTCGCACCGCCGCTTCTCTCTTAAGCTTAGTGCGCTGCCAGAACGATAGCATAACCCATAATGTGATCGGTGCCAACACGAACTCGTCCGTTTCCTTCCCATTTGCTCTAGCAGTTGAATCAGAGCCAACTGTCTTCTCTGACACAGTGGCTCCAATGTCGTTTGCAAGACTATCGTGTGTATTATCGATTTCTTCAGCATCGTCGACATCTTCAGTATTTCCATCGCACACGATTTCGATGGTCGCGTCCCACTTACACCGCTCTATGAGGCAAAACCTGTTTTGTTCGGAAGGACTTCGCTGTGGATCAGATTTCGCGAGACGCAACTGCTTTGTACACTACTTTAGCCCGTTTTGCTCGATCGCGGCTGAGAGTGTGCCGTTTGCAGCTTCTTATCGCGCAAAGCTGACGACAATGACAAAAACTGTAGGTAGAAGATCAGGTGGATAATCTCAAGCTCCGGGTACGACAGCAGCTCCATCTCTCGATACGCTGCGCTCTTGAAGAAATCTGGAAATGTGGCGAACGATACACTTCGGGTGGTGGACTTGTCTTGTTCATATTGCGACGAAGAAGAACCGGAAACCCCAGATGGTGAAGCAGGAGGGGAAGTTAGAGAGCCGCTCAAGTGCCCAATCATTGAAACCCCATGCGCTCGCTCTCAGCGTGCGTCAGGCTTGATGCGAATCGAAGAAATGCTGCAAACTGCAGCACATCCAAACCCCCTTTGCTGTCTTCGTCAAAAATCGAAAACAGCAGACACACGACATCTTTTGCGCTTTTCACAAACGCACTCAGCAGAACGAGCACCAAGTGCTTGAAGCGCTGCCTTCCAGTCTCTTTTAGCGAGCCGCTGACATCACTCGCACCACTTGAGCTTGACAGCGAGGCTGGAGCTGGGAACAGTTGATCGACTTGTTTGATAGCTCCAGCAATTTGGTGAGGCAGAATACCGCTGAATCGCTGCTGGAAAGTGTCGGTCGCGAATTCTTCGCCTGTGCTCACCAGATAGTCCAGGATACTGAGGCACTCAGCTCGGGCGGCATCCAGCAAAGCAGCGGAGAGCTCCAAAGGCGATATCATCGATAAAATTTCTCGATCAGTATTCAGTTTCACATCTCTCCTCACTGCTGGTACGGGGCTCTGTTGTAGTTTCTTGAAATCTCGATTCGCTGGCGACGTACACGGAATCGCGATTTGCAGGCTCGACACCTCAGTAACTTGGAACTGCGTCGCGAACACTGGGATCTAGTCCAAAAGGTACAGCAGATTGAACTTTCGGGACGCCAGTACTTTGAGAAACTTGGCTGGAGTGAGAAATTCAGAGCCTAACGCTGTCGTTGTCCTTGGGTGGAGGAGATCGGCAAACACGTCTACAGTCCACAGCTTCTCCTTGCTACTATTGCTGGTGCTGTTGGTCCTCTCTGCGTCATCTTCAACAGCTACGATCTTGCCCTCACTCGTAGCGACCGCAGCCAGGAACGCGAGCGTATCACTCTTGCTCAGCTCTTGTGACCACTCGTGTTCATCAGCTGAAATACAAACCGTAGCTGCTCGTCTCGCGTGCCCTTGGTCACAATCATGACGCTGATGAGGAACTCCTTGAGCGACATGTGTCCTGCTTCTTCCTGTAGATAGCTCCACACGAGAAAGATGCGCTTCATGAGCAGCAGCGGCATCGCCACAAACGCTTCCTGCAGCACGCTCTCTCGAAAGCGAGCAAAGTCTAGCACCTGGTGGTAGCCGCGCGCGCGGTGGAAAGCTACAGTTGCCATGTGCAGCTCGTCCTCACGGACAGCAGCAGCGGCGAGGTCACCGGCGCCAGCGGCAGGCCCAGCAGCGACGCGAGCGCGGGCATCTTCGACCTCCTCCCTTACGATGCACTTGAGCTTGAGAAGTTTGTCTCCAGACATGCTCGGATCAGCGGTTGCTCTTCCTTTCCCTTGAAAAGTCGCGTCTGTAAAACACGAATAGCACCGCAAACGACGCTCTCCCATAATCGTACAAGTCGCACCGCAGTACAGAGCACGGCTTCGCGTACCCACCCATATTCATGCATGCGAGAGTCGAATAAAGCCCGCGCATCGTGGTGCTTGTGAGGAGGGAAAAGGAAACTTCAACCACGAGATCCAGCTTTGTGTGGGTCACATGAGAAACCTGCTTTATGTCTCATTGGGTGGAAATATGCTGTAGAAGAGGTTTTACCTAAACAACACAGAAATAAATGGCTTGAGAATTTGATGATGATGAGTTCAAGAAAGAAATGGCCGCAGCTGGCAGTAATCCACAGGCATGTGCATTGACTGGGGATACGCGATGACATTGCACATATGCATTCTCTTACATGGTGTTATTGCCAGCAGAGAGCATTCTGAGCCAGCGGTATATTAAGACGCCGAGATACAGACATCTGCATCTGCATCTCTTTGTGAGCCTACATTTTGCGCTTCATCATGACCCGATTTCTGGACGTCTTCTAGCCAAAATGACCAAAACACGGTGGGTTGGTCAACCTCGATCTCCTAAGAAACAACCCACATATCAGGTCCTAACCAAATTTCATGTCACCCTTGTTATCAGCGCATTCGCAAACATCTCACCATGTTTTGGCAAAATACTCGCTGGAGGTGAAGGTCCGCTCTCGTTGCGGTTTCTGTTGCTGTGTAATCGCAATTTTTCGAACGCGCTCGAGACAAAAGAAGCAAAAGAGAAGCTGAAGTGAAGACGCCGCTGCCCAGCGAAGCTCTCGATTCGCGCTCCACACGCAACGTGCGCGCCACTCGACTCCGATGGGACCCACAGACGCGCATGCATCCTCCTCTTCATCCTCCTCCTTATCATCAGCAGCGTCGTCGTTAGTCTGTCGCGGGCTCATGCGCATCCGCCAGCAGACGCAGCTCAGCAGCTCCAAGCGCGGCAGCAACGCGATTCTACTGGACGCGCGCGGCGGTGGTAATGGTGGCGACGCGAGCCGATTACAAGAAGATGAGTGGTACTTTTGCGTGCTGAAGGCAGACGCTAGCGCTGTGATTCAGTGGTTCAGTATCCGCGGCGAGGGCGACGCGAGCGATGATGACGACGAGGGTGGACCTGCAGATGGGAAGAAGCGGAACGACTCGGTGCTGGTGGCAGCGACGGCGATCTCGCATTTTGAAGTCGTGGACGACTCGAGCGCATCCGAGAAAGCGCATGACAGTCAGGATGACGCTGCGGAGAACGGTCATGAGCGCGAATCGATCGCAGAGTTCAATGGACTCAAGCTGGACGCAGAGGAGTGCACTTTCTACATGGAGGACCACGTCAATGGGGTAAGCTGTGGTGCTCATGCCTCTATTACATGTCTGGCATTTGCTGATACTAGCTCATATGCGCTGCTTTGGTCTTCATGTCGATAGTATTCGTATTTGTGTGAAGTCGAGTCGGAAACCGAGCGAGCGAACTGGACGCAGAGCATCACAGGCAAGCTGCAGATCTGCTCGCCAAACTCGCGAACATCGTCATCGCCATCATCGTCGCCCACTATCTTCGATTCCCAGGACTCGCCAGACACGCGTCAGGCCAAACGCCCGCTGATACGCATGCAAACGTCAAACATGGACGACGAGGACGACCCGTTCGGCTTACTCTCGCTTACGAAGTCCGCATTCAGCTCAACGACAAGCGATCAACTTGCTGCAGCAACAGACGACGGTAGCGCTCGTGTGAACCGCACGGCACCTGGTTTCTTCACTTTTACTCAGATCGAGATCCGAGAGGAATCAGAACGCAAGGAAGACGACGTCGAATCCTCCAAGTCGTCCAACGACTCGACTCCTCGAGCGAACGCCACAAAGCCCGAGCGCTTGTCGTCGCTGAACAACAGCAGCGTCTTTAGCAACGGTGGCATGGACCGATTATCGGCAGCCGCACCAGCCGTGCCGGACAAGAACCATTGTCTGCGCTGCCAGAAGCGCATCGGCAGTCTCTTCCGCTCGGCGAAAGTGTGCTCTTCCTGCGACAACCGGTTCTGCCGCCTGCATTGCAACCAGTACGCGATCATCACGTCGCTGCCAAAGCCCAAGAACAAGAAGAAAGCCAATGCCGCGAAGAAGCTCACGCTCGTGTGCGTCGACTGCCTCGTTCGTCAGAAGCTGCTCACGTCGATCTGCGAGCTGACGACGTACTACGAAGCGGTCGTGGACGTGGGCGGCATGTCGCGGCTCGTGCGCTGGAAGTTCTTTGCGCAGAAGCCCAAGCTGGACCTGGCCAAGCATGTGCAATGCTGGGAACTCGGTCCATTGAGCTTACTGTCGGCGATGTTCAAGTACCACCAGCACCCCTTCATGTTTGTCGTCGTGCTGGCGCAGCTTGTCAAGAATGTCGAATATTGTGTCGAGACCATGGACTTTTACTGGCCGCAATTCCTCCAGTGGGGGTTCATCCACCTAGCTGACGCGCCTCCGAGTGTGCAGACCCACTACCTGTTCTTCCTCGCTGCGACGTGCCGTCGCTGTGTGCATCTGGCGGTGAAGGCGACGTGGGAGTGCATCGCCGCGCACTGGGACGCGATGACCAGCGGCGCGTTCGAGCGCGGCCACTTTATCATCTATATGCTATTCTTCGTGACCCAAGTGAGCTTTGGCGAAGTGCGCAGCGTGCTGCACCAGTTGTTGTTCTCTGCCGCGCCCGCACACCAACTGAACGAGCTCGAGACGCTGCTGACAAAGCTGTACGAGGTCACGCGCGAGATTTACGTCATGTCGATGCGGGACTCGCCCTACTTCTCGTGGCTGTTGGCGCGCTCCGAGGAAGAGATCCTCGCGAGCTCAAAGAATGTGCGACAGCAGCTCTTTGTGAACCGCGACTTCCTCGACCCGTTCCCAGTCGAGAGCACCAATCTAAACCAGCAGCAGGCCGCTCTGGTCGCGCGCAAGTCTCTCGGACTCGCGCATTTGGTCGACACAAAGGTGAACATTGCGAACGCCCCCGCGCTGCACATTTTCAGCGATGTGATGCAGCTCGTGAGGTTTCTGGTGGACCTGACGACGTTCCTGAAGGAGAGCACGCCCGTGCCTTCCGAGCGCAAGTTGCGGCTGCCCAACTTGCTGGAAGAAATGCTCGAGGGCCAACACATTCGTCCTGAGGCGTACTTGCCACTTGTACCGATTGTCTCGACGCTGCACCGTGTTGTGAACGTGTTGACAGACGAGGGCACCGTGTTCTCGACAAAAGCTCGCGCGCCGACGCTGGTGTTCTTTGAAGTGATCAATTCTGATATCAGCGACGTGGCGCTGCGCGAGTGCTTCCGCAAAAACACAAACCCGCACGCTCAATCTGCGGTTCGTCACCGGCAGTCGACGAGTGTCTCGGTCGCCAAGTACTTCGGGGGAGACGAGCATTGCAGCAATGGAAGTGCGGTCCGCTGGGGCTCGCACCTAGACGTGCTCAACTTTCTGGACGCGAACATTGTCGAGACGTACATGGCCGACCTGGCACCAGCGACCATCGAAGACGAACCGAACAACGACTCGATAATTGAAGATCCCGAGGGGCTCCAGCTTTTCAAGGTTTCTTCAGCTGCTTCCATGAGGCCATCATCGCAGCAGAGTGCAGAAGACATTGTCGGCGTCATGGACGAGTCCGAGGACGCTGAGAACGACCAACAGAGATGGACGACCTTGGCGGCCGAAAAGATCGAGTCTCCATCTTCGGATTCGTCCACTACGTCTTCCAGAGTCGGCGAACCCTGTCGGTTCTTTGGCGAACGCTTTGAGCAAATGAAGGAGCGCATTCGCTGCCAGAGCCATTTCTCGAAATACCCAGGCTGGTCCGTGCTCCCAGTGATCGCAAAGAGCTTTGACGACATGCGCCAAGAAGTGTTTGTGCTCCAGGGACTCAAGATCTGCCAGCTGATCTTCCAAAAGCACAATCTGGACCTCTGGCTGCGCTACTACAGGTAGGGAGCAGCTCTCCTTTGTTGTTTAGATGAATATCCAAGTACTAAGCTCGCTCTCTCTCTTTCTGTCTACCTCTTGTGCTTGGTCAGCATCGTCTGCACTGGCAAGGACTGCGGACTGCTCGAAGTGATCACAGACGCACAGTCGCTCGACGCGCTCAAAAAGAAAGTGGGCAGCGCCGGGAAATCGTTCTTGCAGATTTTCCAAGAAGCGTGCAGTCGGAACCCAGTCACGGGACAGCTGGACCCGATCAAGCTTGAGGAAGCGCGCCAGAACTTTATTGTGAGCATGGCGGCGTACAGTCTCTTCTCGTACGTGTTTTTGATCAAGGACCGGCACAACGGGAACATCCTGCTCGACACGGAGGGTCACATTGTGCACATTGACTTTGGTTTTGTGCTCGGCATCGCGCCGGGGAACACGTTCAGTCTCGAGACCGCACCGTTCAAGCTCACGAACGACATGATCGACGTCATCGGTCACCCGGGCTCCAAGGGATTTGAAACCTACAAGCAGCTGATCCACCAGGGGCTTGTAGCGCTGCACCTGGAGGCGAAGCAGATCCTGTCGCTCGTGTACCTGTCTTCAAAGGACTCGAGCTTTCCCTGCTTCACCGCCACGTCGCGCGCGCGGATCATCCGGAGACTCGAGCGACGCCTCTGCGTGGGCTGGACGCTGCAGGACGTTGCAAACACAGCGTCGCGCATCGTGGACAAGAGCTACAATCACCGGGGCACGAAGCAGTACGACTGGTTCCAGCAGCTCACGAACGGCATCGCGCCGTAGATGCACCCACGAGTGTTTGCTGGGCTGTTAGTTGTTTGTTCGAAGTCCCTCTGTGTTGCAAATGATCGTACTTCAAAGATATTTAAAATGGAGGATCCTGTCGCACGCGCTGGAAGGAAGTATTAGCGGTTTTAATGGATGCGGCACTACAAAATAAGCGTGAATTGACGCGCACAGGTTATGAAAAATGACCAAACCAACCCAGTGTTTGCATGATTACGACGCCTTGTTCACTCACTCCTCACTCTTGCTCAAAGGCTGGTTGGCGGATGGCTCACGCCTTTCAAAGCCAGCTCAGTGGCGACTCTTCTTCTTCTTCTTCGAGTCGGACTTGCTGCTGCGATGGCTCTTCTTCTCGCTCTTGTGGTGCTTCTTCGACTTCTTCTTGGAGCTCTTGGACGATCGCTTCTTCTCCGTCTTCCTGCTCTTCTTGCGCGGCGAAGGAGAGCGCGAGAGCGAAGCGTCTCTCTCGCGTTTGCGCTTACTCGACCGCTCAACGCTCTGGCTACGGCCCGCGCTGCGGCTCGCGCTGCGGCTCACGCTGCGGCGGTGATTGTGACGGTGGTCGCGATCAGCACTGCGGTTTCGACTACGACTTTTGCCACGGCCACCATCATCCTTTCGCAATGAACCACGACGGTCAGGACTCACACTTCTGCTACGAGAAGTTCTTCGGCTGCGACGGTCTCGAGGGCTCTCACTACGCGATCTGCTTCTGCTTCTGCTCCGGCTTCTGGTACTACGAGCAGCTCTGCGCTCAGGACTGCGACTCTTGCTTCGGCTGCGTCTTGACGAGTTGCGGGGCTTCTTGGACGAGGATGAAGGGCGGCGCTTTCTGTCGTTTCCCGAAGACTCGTCTTCCGAGGAAGATAGCGCCGAGTCTTCTTCATCACTGAACGAATCCTATCGCGAAGAAAAAGCAAACACCATTAAAGTTAAGGAGGTGGTTCTAAAGTCGAATGACCATTAATAATAACGGGATGGTACAGCATGTGCGAGCGCCGCGTACCGATGAATCCGACGACGACGACACTTTGCGTTGGTCTTCGTTCCCAAGATGATTTCGGCACTGGAACGTGAGATGCCCGACCATGCCACACTGAGCCATTTCATGCAACCGAGGCATTCACGTTAGAAAGAACCAAACGACGTATCATCACACACACAAAGCATCTCTGTATACCTTCTTGCAAGCACCACGCACGTCATTCTGTATTCATCGTCCATCGACACATACCAAACAACCAGCATCAGTAACACCCAGACACGACAAACCCCAATTTTTAGGAAGAACTGTGAGCAAGCGAGCGACACGTACCGACTTGTTGGAGAGCTTTGCGAGCGCCATGAGCCCCTTCGCCTGCTCATACGACGTCTCTGACACCTGCTTCTCCTCGTCCTGCTCAGCCATTCACACATACAAGCCACAACAATCAGCACAACAGTTGGCAACCAGGATTTTTTGAGATCGTTCTGCTTTTGTATGGATGGGCAGCAAGCGCGACGCACCTCTGCAGCGTAGGGGTCGTAGCCAATGGTGTTCTTCCAGATGCCCGTCATCTTGAGCGCCGCGCTACTGTGCATGCGATTGTTGTGCGGCATGCGCACGCGTCCGGGAGCCGACGGCATCTTGCTTGCTCTTCCGTTTGATCAATCAAGCGAGCTGTTGCGTTTTGTGATGAAGGTCCAAATTGGCTCGAGCGAGGCTTGCAATGGTGCGGAGAGTATTATAGTCCAGTAATATCTACACCATTTTCTCCCAAGCCAGCATTTGGCAGATATTACTATGATGTCAGTACGTGCATCACTTGCGGACTATTTTCGCTCGTTTGTTTCATTGATGATGGAAATGGCGAAGTTGAGCAACATGCGTGATCTCTAAAAAGCCACGTACACTCCACTCTGATCGCAACTGATAAGAATCGACCATGGCGAGCGAGGCAGACGCGTCGCACGAAGACGAGTACGAGGAGGAGCCTGCCTTGCGCTTCGAAGATCGATCTCACCCACCTTGCTCTTGCGCAGGACGAGTTGTTGACTGAGCGCCTTGAGGAAGCGCAGGCGCTGCATGTGGACACTGCTGATCGCGAACAAGAGAGTGTGAATGCTGCTAATAATGGGGATACTGGTACTGCTGACACTACGCCTACCGGTGTCCGTGAAGAGCGCGGTTGCAAGCCAAGCGTCTTTGAAAGCGATGAAGTTAATGCGGAAGCGCAGCAGCTCTGCTGGAACACTGCGCGGTCGAGCACGGCCACGCTCATGGAAGAGAGCGCCTAACACACACAGCAGCAATAATTGTAGCCGCAGCGACTGTCCAGAAAGCAGAACGACGAGCCAACACGCAGACGAAAGCTTACGAACTCAAAGGAACAGCAGCAGATCCAGTCGTTCACACGCAAACTCAGTCAGTACCAGAAGCTCAACGCCGAGCTGCACCACCAGCTGTAAGTGCTTTACAAGGACGAAGCCGTCGCGCAGGTTTGCTTCCTATTGAACTATCGAAGCAGCATACCTAATTGGAGCTCTGTATTGACTGAACTAACTGGGTTGTTGCTTCTTGGTTGAATAAATAGCTAGAGAACAGGAACAAGGAGAAGCAGCTCCAGATCGACCAGCTACTGCACGAGAACCGAATGCTTTTGCACCAGCAACGTCTGTTCACAAAACAGGTCAAAGGACTCCAAGAGTCCAAGGTATGCCCGCTATATCGAGGAGACAGCAAATCCCACCTAGTACATTACCTTCGTACTTGGCTACATAATAACCTAACTCTGTGATTCTGTTTGCGCTGTTTCAGGACAACTTCCCTCTCAAGAAGTACGCGCTGCAGGAAGAGCTCCGCGTCTGCAAGGAGGGGCTGCGCCAGTACAAGGAGAAGCAGAAAGAGGCGGACGAGAAATCCTTCAGGCTGCATCAGCAGGCGGTCGACCTCGCGACGAAGAACAAGACGCTGGGTGAGAAACTCAAGTAGCTCGAAGCAGTAGCAGCGGCAGCTTTGGCTCCGTCGGCGTCTGCTGCCTGTATACCTGCGCCGCCACCGTCGACATTGTCGTACACTATTGTTAGTTCGTCACCACTGGATGCTGAGTCCATCATCGCCAGCCAAGAAGACGAGATCACGCGGCTGCAGCAGCGCGTAGCACTGATGAAGAAGACCCAGCGGTCCGACAAACTCAAGCAGGAGCGCCAGCTGAAAGCCAGTCAGGAGGAAGTTGAGCAAGCGCGGGCTCAATCAGAGGCTTTCTACCAGCAGCTGTCGACAAAGGAGAAGACGATCCGCAGCCTCTTTCTGCAGATGAAGGAGCTCAAGCGTGCGGCACAGGACCTCACGAACGCCCAGCAAACGAACCAGCGCATGCAGCAGATGGTGTTTGGCCGAGAGGTGCGATTTTCACAGAACCACAGTCCACACAGCCACAGTCCGCGGAATCGCAACAATCACAGTCATCACTAAGCCAGTCAGCAGCAGCTCGGACACTCAAATCACGCCACATCCGCCTCGTCGACACAGAGTCTCCTTCTTCCATTCCCAGCGGCGTCCAAGAGAGTGGTGACAGACCGAATCCACGACACGCTGCAGCAGTTGGGCTACATCCCGTCTTTCGTGTCCTCTAGGAAGCTGTCGGTGATGCCCAAGAGGGAGTTTAAAGACCTACAAGGCGAAGGTTCTGGCGGTGTGAGTGGGATTGGTAACG
>JAADVN010001065.1:0-10915 GCA_023335535.1 Globisporangium spinosum | reverse complement strand
CTTGCGACTCGCACATCGGGTTGAGCAGCTCCAGCATGTTCATCGTTGACTGAGATGAGGTGAGGTGAGGTGAAGGACGTGTTTCTGAATGGACTAATGCGTGTTTGGTGGTTGTATGGGTGGGCAGGCCAGTTTATCGGCCGGAGCGCAAAACGGAAACTGAGAACTGCGGAGAGAAGTCTCCCTAAGAAGTCTCAACGGGACGCAGCATGCAATGCAATGCAATGCGCTTGCTCGCGTCCTACGCGTGCGCACTTTTTCAAGAACAAACCAACTGTCGCCCTCGAGATTCGCTGACGCCCGAGCCGTCACACATATTTTTTTGTGTGTGTGAGCGAATCCCAAATCTGCGACGAGGGGGATGAGCGCCCGCAGGCGGTGACGCTCGCATTGTTGACACGTCGCTCAACCAATGACCAGCGACGAGGAGTCCGTTCGTTTCGCGAGTTTCTCGCGTCATTCGCTGTGAAGCGAGATGCAGCGAGAACAAGCAGCGCCTGCTGCTGTGGCATCGCTCGGCGATCAGCCGCATCTCGCGGCTCAGAGAAGAAAGCTTCACGCTTCGAGCCCAAAGGCGGAAGACCCACACAGCAGTTCTCCCCTACGGTACGCTGTCCATTTCTGCGTTATTCTTTGGCGTGCGCATCCAGGGCACCAACAAGCAAGCAAGCCAAGCCAAAGCCACATACATGTTTGACGTCGTGGGTGGCGCTTTAAAATAGCAGGCGAGGGAGGGTGGTGATTCATGGAGAGTCCCATATTCATATGGGACTGGATGGGTGTCACAGAATCTCCAGCGATGTTCGATATTCGCAGAGCGCGCGGCGCAGCTGGGGCTGGTCGTGCGGGCGGGATTCAAAGGCCAAAGCCAAACGCGGTTCCTGTCTGTTCCTGTGACGAGAGCTGCGTGTGCAGAAAACAGGAGGCGCAGGAAGTAACACACGACAAGAGAGCAGGCGCGGACAAGATTGCTCGAGATTCGCAAAAAAGCAGGAGGGATGACATTCGGACACTCAACCCATGGATGAAAGTTGCATCCACGGTTGCTTCTGACACAGCTAGACCAGCGGATTTATGAACAGAACTCGTTAGCTCAAAATCTCGCTCACAGCAGTTTCTTCATCATGTAGCGCAAGGTTACCAAGTACAGCAGTCATTTCCACAGATAGTAGTGACCGCACCACCCACGGGTTTTCTTAAATATCCTTATCCAGTAAATCAGGTCTCTTTCGGATTCCTTAGGACATCCACGTTTTTTTTTTTTACATGCGCGGCCACGTCGCCCCTCCTGTCCTCTTTGTCCACCAGTGCAGTGCACAAGAGTGCTGATCAAGATGCGGCTTGCAACTTCAACGTGAGATTCATTTTGAGCCAGAACACGAGGACATTCGTCCATACGCTATGATAAAGCAGGCACAGAGCCATCGTAAGACACAATGCTGGCGCATGGAGACGAACGAGCGGATGATTTCGTGTTGGGATCGCATTTTGTGTGCCCTCAATACCTTGGTATCCCTCTGCTGATAGCTGGCTTCCATCCTCTCACTCTCTCTCTGTCGTTGCACGTTTCTCCTTCTACATCTGTGACGATAGCGCACTACCGCCCTGGAGCATCCGCAGGAGCTCTTGGTCGAAAGCCCTCGCACGCGCTTTCTCCGCTCTGCACACAAACACACATGCACCATCGACACAACGCAATTCGTCAGAACACAATAGACAATACATAATAAACACATTGAGACAGAAACGCGCAAGCTCCAACCTGATCTCGGCCTCAAGCAGCTCAATGCTGCGGGTCTTTGTCCGCTGGCGCTCGATGCTTTCCGTATCATCAGTCTGGTCATCATCAGCGCCGCGGGAACTGCCAAGCTCAACCGACTCGCTTACGCGGTGCACGCTTTTGTCAATCGCGCTGCGCACTTCCACAGGGACGTGCTGGAGCGGCGGGTCGAGCAGGTCCTTCTTGTCCACGCTACCGTACCACGTGCGCCAGTTGGAGCACTGCGTGAGCGATTCCAGGAACGCATTGCCGCTCGAGCCTAGGTGGTCATCGTCATCCTCTTCATCTGCTGGCTTCTGAGTCACCTGGACTGCTTGCGTGTTGTTGGTGGCACTGAGCTGCTTGGGCGGCGACAACGAGCGACGGCGGTGGTGCTGGGCTGATCGCGGTGGGAACGACACGTGCTGGACAAAGTTCGCGTGGCCCTTGGAGAGAAACCACGAGCTCAGTGGAGACGTCGCGAGTGCCGGAGACGTCTGCGAAGTCAGCAGCTGGAGTGAGGAACGAGAGGAGGACGAAACAGAAGCGTGGTCTGAAGTGATCGCCATCCCAAAAGAAGCCCCCCATGCGTTCGCCTCTTGTCGCGGTTGCGGTGGTGAGATCTCAATCTTCGATGGCAATCGAAGCTGCGATTCAATAATGGGGTTTCGAGGCACAGCAGCAGAGTGGTTTGCTTCAGTCTGCTTCGCAAGAGTCGCTCCTGACTTGGATGGCGCTTGCTTGACTGGCACTGGAGGTGGCAACGTGAAAGTAGTTGGCGGCTCGTGCTCTTTTGTTTCCTCTTTGCTGAACTCTCGTGAGTTCTGGGCATTTGGCGGCTTGATCACTGTTGAGCTTCTCGCTTCAGCGCCAGGTTGTCGACTGTCATCAGTGGAGAGTTTGGCAACCGCTGGAGCCTCTGAGATCTCGTCTGGTTCCTCTTTGACCGTCATCTCCACACTCGGTTGTCGTGGGCTGCTGCTCGTAGGTGATACCACCACTTTCATGGATTTTGAGCCCGTCAAAGCGGGAGAAGGGTCTTCTTCCGCATGATCACTAGGTGACGGCAGAGTCAAGACATTCATGTCCTCAGTTGCTGAGCTTGTGAGCAAAGGCTGTGGTTGAAAAAAAGCTTCGTCGGCTTCAAACTCCAACTCCGTGCTTAGGCTTGACGCGTTCACCATCCATTCGCTAACAAGGTCACTTCTCTCTGGCGACAATGGTAATGGTGGCGATGCTTGCACAATTGCAACTGGGACGTTCTGAACAGCATCAGCAGGAGCCGGGGTAGCAGCTTGAGTGGCTGGGGCGACCATCGAATCGCTCGAATCCAACGCTCTTGGCTGCTCAGAAGCAGTGGCGCCCTCCAAAGCTGTTGCATCTTCACGTTGTGCGGTGGACGCCTCTGTCGTTGCCTGCTCTGCTGATGACAGTTGGAGCTTTGCCGTTTCCGTAGTAGGTGCTTTTCGGACAGTCGAGTTACCTTCTTGGACGTCCAGGATATTCTGAACAGAATTGACTGGTGATGGGACGCTTTTCGTAGTCTGGGTCTCTGGGCTCGCAGTTGTAGATTGTGCCTCATGTGTGGTTGCCTTCTCTTCATCATCCGTATCTTCAATTAGCTCTACAGTTGTCGTTGTTGGCGTCGTTGCTTGGTTCGTTCGTGGAGCAGAGTCAGGGACAGTGCGATTACCATCATCAGCTGTAGTAGCCGTGCTAGCGGCAGTCGCAGCCAAACTGATTGTCTTTGGGATGTTGTCCTGCGAAACAAATCGCCACATTGTTCAGATTCACACGAAAAGAAAAAAAAACACAAGTAGCAAGCGCGTAGACGAACCTGCTTGGGTGCTGATGCTGACACTACTTGTTTCGACACAAGAGAAGCTGCTGCTGGCGAGCCATCCGCAGCTGCCACACTTGAAGGTTCACTGGGAGCTTGCGCGGGTTTCCTCTTCAGCACAACCATTTTGGACTTCTTTGCTACTGGTGCATCAGCTCCAATTGCTGATTGCGTCGAAGGTGGTTGAGCTCGAGCGTGTGCTGCTGGTTGGCGTAGTGTGTTCTGCTTTGGCGCTGATGCCGGCATAGTAACTTGAACGCTCACCGACGAAGTGCTGACCTGCAATTTAATCAATCAAAGACACGAGGGTTGGCACGCGCAATGGAAATACTGGCTAACTAATCAGACACGCTGCTTACCTCGGCAATCTTCCGCTTCGCCTTGGTCTTTGGCTTCAGGACGCTTCCTGGTACAGGCGCAGACACTGGAGGCGCTTGAGCTTGGGCATGCTGCTGTTTTTGTTGCTTGGGAGTTTCCTGTGTGGCCTGCTGAGCGTTTACCTGCTGTTGCTGTTGTTGTTGGCTCACCTTCTGCTTTTTCTTCGCAGGCTTGAGCGAAGACGTCTTGGGCTTCTCCGCGGCGTTATCAGCCGCTGAAGACGAGCTTTGACTGGGAGCTGGAGTAGCTTTTGCGTTTGGCACGACGTTCTTCCCTGTTACGACCAGCTGGCCACCACGAGGAGGTTGCTTCATGGCAACAGCTGGTTTGCCTCCCGTGGTACCTCCCGCTGCGTTTCTTGGTGACGACGAGGACAACGACGCAGTCCCCGCTGCCGCTGCTGCTGCCTCTGCGGCCTTTGCAGCCGCTTTGGCAGCTACAGCGCCTGCATGGAGCCTTCGTTTCTTCTTCTTCTTCTTCTTCGGCTGGTCCGACTGCTGATGCTGTTGTTGGTGTTGTTGCTGATTGCCAGACTGCAGCGCCGCATTCTTCTTCTTCTTCTCTGCTGTAGCAGCCGCCTTTGACTTGTTGCCGCCAGAGGCTTGCGCGCTCGTGCTCTTCTTGCCGCCGCTATTAGCTCCA
This sequence comes from Globisporangium spinosum, assembly GCA_023335535.1. Classification (NCBI taxonomy): domain Eukaryota; phylum Oomycota; class Peronosporomycetes; order Pythiales; family Pythiaceae; genus Globisporangium; species Globisporangium spinosum. Next base: position 6,296 of record JAADVN010001065.1, on the reverse strand, counting down.
GTCGCAGTAGAAGCTGTAGGAGCAGCTTGTACTTGTGCTTGTGCTTGAGCGGCGGCTGTTTTGCTGCGCGTCGCCCTCTTCTTCCCGCTTGTGCTGTTGCCGTTGCCACGCCCGCCGTTGCTGTCCATGCTCTTGATCGGATGATTGGGGCGGTTGCGTTCGAGAGCGGACTTCCACTGGGGTTGCGTATTGCAACATGCAACCGACACCTAGCAGATACAGGACGCTTAAATGAGTACATTAATACACAATTTGGATTGTACATGTTCAGATCCACAAAAATGTACACCATTAAACGTCAAAAACGAAAACCATCTTGGTTGACCTCACAAGTGACATGGATGTGCGCGTTCTGTGGGTCGATACCGGCGCGAGTGTGAGAGAGCAAGCAAAGCGTGAGTTTGAAGTGAGGTTTTGGTCAAACATGGAGAAGAAGGGAAAGCGCTCGATCTCCTAAAGCTCGTCACCGCTTCAAGTGGTCTTGACGATTGGTTTTGGCGTCGAATGAAGTGGACCTGCTCGACTCCGAGGAAGACTACAGTACCCTTTCCGTGTTGCTTCTTTCACCTGCAACTTTTTAGCAACTTAAAAATGCGATCCAACAACGACACAGAAGCTGCAGTTGCCACGATTAAGGTTCTCCCACACAAGGATCCTGGACGTGCTTCACAGGGCCACCACTGCAGAGCGCAGGGACGGTAGCAGCGGAAATTCTCACCCGCCCTGTCTTGATAGCGCAGATGCTTGCTCGTCGCAGACCTGATCCAAGTACGAACTTGTGAGATCTAATTTGCTGTTGTGCTCTACCATAAGTATACCCCAGAATTCTAGGAGGACCTCGTACTCTGTGATGGCACATTCATGCGCAAGGGCACGCGCATGCTCTTCCCGTCCTACACGCTTGGACGAATGAAGAGCGTCTGGGGACCGGACGCCCTAGAGTTCAAGCCCGAGCGCTGAATCGACCCGAGCGCTGGCGCACTGGTGAGCGTGTCGCCGTTCAAGTACCCAGCGTTCCACGGAGGTCCGTGCCAGTGTCTGGGCATCAACCTCGCGACAGTGAAGGGCCCCGTGCTGGTGGGCGTCGGAGGAAACGCGTCTGGATCCGGTCACTTTGCATGAGAGTTGTCGAACTATGTTGTGGTCCTGACAGTCCTGGTATCCAGAGTGTAGCCATTTTGACCCCGCCGGTTCAAAAATGGCGCGCTGTCAGAATGCGTGGTTCAATTGCGACTTTATAACTTAATTTCGATACAATCTCTGCTGTTCGTCGCGACAAAAAACAGTGAACGACGTATTTGTTTTTTCACTTGGGTTTTGTAAGTAGCGCCGAAACTAGCTGCTCATTTTTTTTGTCGCGACGAACAGCAGAGATTGTATTGGCGTTTTTAATAGGCACAATACACCATGTTTAAGCATCTTCCATATACGTTTTGAGAACTTTTTCAAAATGTAAGGATTTTTTTATCGTCCCACCCATTTATCCGAGAAAAATCTCGATTTCCACCCAATCCACTCACAAACAAAAAACACAAAAAACGATCAAGCGCGCATTATGAGCAGCAGATCGAGTGGCGGCGACCGGCAGCGCAAGGACGGCTTCGCGCGGCGCCGACGCGACCGCAGACACCGCGCAGACTCCTCAGAAGACAGTGGTGGCGATGAGCAGCAGGGAGAAGAGGAGGAGGTGGTGGTGATCCACGACCACCGCACCAAGAGGCTCGTGGAGGCGGCGGCTGCGGGCGGCAACGACGACGCTGACCTCTCGGAGGAAGAGCGCGCGCGCCGACAGGACCGCGAAGAGCGAGACGCGTTCGCTGAGCGTCTGCGCAAGCGCGACGACGACAAGACGCGCAAGCGTAGGCGAGGTGATGACGAGAGCGACGACGAGAAATCGCGCGGCGGGCTCACGAAAGACGAGATCGCGCAGCTCTCGACGCGCGGCGAAGTGGCGGAGTCCGCGTCGTCCGCAGTGCGCGAGAAGTTAGCGCGGCTCCGCGAAGTCTCCCGCCAGGAGTACCTGAAGAAGCGCGAAGAGAAGGAGCTCGAGCAGCTCGAGCTCGAGCTAAAGGACGAGAGCGAACTCTTTGACGAGGACGACCGCACGGAGAAGGAGAAGCAGCAAATGCTGCTGAAGCAGCGCATCCTCGAGACTGCGAAGGCGCGGTCGAAGAAAGAGAAGCTCGACGGATACCAGATGCCGGACTCGTACGAGGAAGTGGACGACGAGGGGAACCGCGTGAAGAAGAAAGAGGACCTGCTCACAGACCGGTACGAAGAGGAGGAGGTGTTCCGCACAGAGCAGGAGGTGTGGGAGGAGACGCAGGTGAAGATGGCGAAGACGAAATTTGGCGCAAAGGACAAGGCACAGCGCGACAACGAGCCCGAGTACGACTACGTGTTTGACGACCAGATCGACTTCATCTCGGAGCAGATGCTCTCGGGCAAGCACGTGAGCGAGCAGGATATCAAGGACGCGCGCGAGAAGATGGAGGAGTCCAAGAACTTGTCGATGCAAGAAGGGCGCAAACGACTGCCGATCTACCCGTATAGAGAGTCGCTGCTGGAGGCGATCCGCAACTACTCGGTGATCATCATTGAAGGCGAGACAGGCTCGGGAAAGACCACGCAGATCCCGCAGTACCTGCACGAAGTTGGGTACTCGGAGCTGGGGAAGATCGGATGCACGCAGCCACGTCGAGTCGCTGCGATGAGCGTCGCGGCGCGTGTGGCGCAGGAGATGGACGTGAAGCTGGGCAATGAGGTTGGGTACTCGATCCGTTTCGAGGACTGTACGAACGAGAAGACCATGATCAAGTACATGACGGACGGTATGCTGCTGCGCGAGTTCCTGACCGAGCCCGATCTCAAGTCGTACAGTGTGATGATCATCGACGAGGCCCATGAGCGCACGCTGAGCACCGACATCCTGTTCGGTCTGATCAAGGACGTGGCGCGGTTCCGCGACGACATCAAGATCATCATCGCCAGTGCGACGCTGGACGCGACCAAGTTCAGCGAGTACTTTGATGACGCGCCGATCTTCAAGATCCCCGGCCGCATGTTCCCCGTCGACATCCTGTACACGAAGGCTCCCGAGGCGGACTACCTGGACGCCGCGATCATCACGTGTCTGCACATCCACGTCACGCAGCCGCTGGGCGACATCCTGGTGTTCTTCACAGGTCAGGAAGAGATCGAAGCAGCGGAAGAAGTGCTGCTACAGCGCACACGAGGGCTGGGCTCGCGGATACGAGAGCTGCTGATCCGGCCGATCTACGCGACGTTGCCGTCGGAGCGCCAGGCGCAGGTATTCGAGCCCACGCCACCTGGTGCGCGCAAAGTAGTACTGAGTACGAACATCGCCGAGACGTCGCTGACGATCCCGGGTATCTGCTACGTGATCGACACGGGCTTCTGCAAACAGACCAACTATAACGCGCAGACGGGCATGGAGTCGCTGCTGGTGGCACCGGTGTCGCAGGCAATGGCGAACCAGCGCGCGGGCCGCGCAGGACGAACCGCGCCTGGCAAGTGCTTCCGATTATACACTGCGTGGTCGTACAAGAACGAACTGGACGAGAACACAGTACCGGAGATCCAGCGCACGAACCTCGGCAGCGTGGTGCTGCTGATGAAGTCGCTGGGCGTGAACGACCTGCTGAACTTTGATTTCATGGACCCGCCGCCGGAGAAGGCGCTCATCCGGTCGCTCGAGCAGCTGTATGCCCTCGGCGCGCTGAACGATAGGGGAGAGCTGACGAAGCTCGGGAGACGAATGGCCGAGTTCCCGCTGGACCCAATGATGTCCAAGGCGTTGGTGGCGTCCGAGAAGTTTGGGTGCACAGAGGAGATCATGACGGTGTGCGCGATGTTGAGCGTGAACAACTCGATCTTCTATCGGCCGAAGGATAAGGCCGTGCACGCGGACAACGCGCGACTGAACTTTGCGCGCGGCGGCGGCGGGGACCACATCACGCTCATGAACGTGTACAACCAGTGGGTGGAGACCAACTACTCGACGCAGTGGACGTACGAGAACTTTGTAATCATGCGCTCGCTCAAGACGGCGCGCGATGTGCGCGAGCAGCTCGAGGGGCTCTGTGACCGCGTGGAGCTCGAGCGCAAGAGCAACCGCACGGACCACGAGGTGATCCGTAAGGCCATTTGCGCCGGATACTTTTACAATACGGCCAAGCTGGACAGCTCGGGGCACTACAAGACGGTCAAGCAGGCGCACTCGGTGTACATCCACCCGAGCTCGTGCCTGATCAAGTTGGAGGAGGTGCCGCCCTGGGTGGTCTATCACGAGCTGGCGTTCACGACCAAGGAGTACATGCGGTCCGTGATCCCGATCAAGGCCGAGTGGCTCACGGAGCTTGCGCCGCACTACTACAAGACCAAGGAGATTGAGGACTCGCGCAACAAGAAAATGCCCAAGAACACGGGCAAAGCCGCCGCAAGGTAGCCAAGTTGTCGCTTTAAGCGGCGGAGGTTATTCCACAAGAAGTGCGACGGACTGCTCATTCTCCAGGACTGCAAAGGACACTTTTCTCGCTGATGCTGGAGTTATTCAATGAAGCTGATCACGTGGGGCAGCTTGTGCAATGGCAGAAGGTCTTGGAGGGTTCTCTCTCATGTGTTAGGGTAATAGGTTTTCAAGGCACAGGACAAGGTCGAGATCCTGCTCTCGATTGGGAGTGCAAGGGATGGACAAGCCAAGTGGAGAGTAGATAAAGAGAGGTCAAATTGGGAAGGTGCAGCTTCTTGATTGGTCATAATTCATTTATAATAGAATCCCATCCCAATATTGGCCAATGAATGCGTGCTATTATGGTCAACATGGCTACATTGCATTGGTATTGATGGGTTCACAGCAACTGGTTGGCTGGTATCCAACAGATGCATGCGCACATGCGTTCTCATGACGCATCCAGTAGTTTCTCTACAACACTAGCGGATTCGTCGCCTCTACAAACGCCGTGTCTTTCACTGAGATCGTGGGCGAGATCTGGCAGGCGACCTCCTGGTTTGCGAGCACGCCCACGTGGAACTCGCGCAGGATGCTCACCGCAACGAGCTTCATCTCGAGCAGCGCGAGCCTGATATCCAGACACTGGTACGGACCTCCATGGAGCGCTGGATGGCTGAGCGGTGACACTTGGATGAGTCCGCCAGTACTCGGGTCGATCCACCGCTTGGGCTTGAACTCTAGGGCGTCCGGTCCCTAGACGCTCTTCATGCGGAAGAGCGCGTAGGTCGGCAGCAGCACGAGCATGCCAGCGGGGACGAACGTGTCGTCACGGAAGACGAGATCTTCTGTGGCCGCGCGGCCGTTCAGCCACTCAATGGGCTTGTGCATCACGTCCAAGATCGTAGTGTGGATCACCTTCCTGTACGCAGTGACCTGAGCCTCCGCACCAACATTGAGCCATTGCTGCAGTTTGATGAAAACCACTGCGGGCGGAAGAACCGCGGCATGAGCACGTGGGCAATGCCGTCAAACGCGACGCGGGTCGGACAGTCCTTCTCGGGGTCGAGCAGGTCCATTTCGATGCCAAAGCCGATTTCCGAGAACACCTGGAGCGTGGATGCATTGAAGAGCTTGGGCAACTCCAAGGGTTCCCTTCATCTCGTGGGCGAGTCAGGATCGCATTCAAAGCCATGATGTGCTTCCACACAGTCGCAGCCACCGACTCGCCCAGCGTGCGTTTCGTAGCCACGTTGCTGCCGGTCTTGCGTGTTGCCCAGGATCGGCAGCGTCCAACGCGGTCGGTACACTTTCTGGCGTGGAGGTGACGAAGCACCAGTGATGTTGGTGCTGCCGTTAGTGGTCTTGCGGGTGGTCATCCATGTTGGTATCACGAACACCAGCAGCGAGAACCCGAATACAGATGTCAGAACACAAGTAGAGCATCAGATGACGCTTCCAAAAGTCTAATGGACCTCGGATCGCACCAGGAAGTTGGGAAGTCTCTACTGCTCTGTGCTGAGCGAGCGATACGATACTAGTTCGTACAGGATGTGCCGCTTCAGTTATCATGCACGTGCACCCTGAACAAATTTGCTCTCATTGTTCGATTCACCGCCACAAGGTAACACAGAAGAGAGAAACCACACACTCACAGGTAATGATGGACATTGTCTTACGCACAAACACAAAGCAGATTTCCAGTGCACACCAGTCTGCCAACTAAAGAGGCGCGCTCTCGACGATCGCCAACATCGCGCCACGCACGGGAAGCGTCAGCGAATGGTCGTACGTGACCGTCTGCCCCGGCACCAGCTGCAGGTGG
>JAADVN010001064.1:0-10915 GCA_023335535.1 Globisporangium spinosum | reverse complement strand
AATGTGCCGGGCCTTCAGTTGCTCGAGCTTGCTTTGAATGCTCGAATCACCCCCTGCATCCTGTGGCTGTAGATGCGACGTGGTGTTGGGCGGAAGCATCTGGACGGCGACGTTCGAAAGCGGCACGTTGACTTGATGCGAGGAGACATTGTCAAGAAGAAGTAAAACGTGGCGACCTTCACCTCGCATTGTCTCATTAAATCGCTCGATCCAACGACCAACAATCGCGTTGTTCATCTGCCCTTTAGGAGCATTTGCGTAATCTAGTGTCTTTGCTGAGCCGTTGGCGTTGCTGATGACGGCGACTGTCATGCGCTTCTTGATTTTTTGTGCCCTGGGATGCTGCTCTTCGTCGCACTCTTGTCGGCACTCATGCAGCAAAAATAGGCCGTCTCGTCCATGTTGCATATGTCGCGCCTGTCATAGCCAGACGTGACGCTCTGGAGCCTGGCGCGCCCTTCATCAGCAGCGGCAGAGCCTACTAACCCAGCTTCGCCATGAGCGCGTCGTGGTTTCAATCCATGCCGCGCCTGAAACTTGAAGAGCCAGTCCTTTGAAAACTTCAGCTTTGCGAGCGTGGCGCTTCCCGACGTGGTGGGGTCCTGCATGAGCTCGCCGCGGATTTTCTCTGCTTTTTGGCGGATTGCGGTGCCCGCCACGATCGGAAACTTCCACCGTTCGCATTGGTTGATCCACATCACCAGTGCCACTTCTAGCTAAGGAGAGTGAGCCTTGTGGCTTGCCTTTCGTACCGAGCCGAGCGCTTGATAGCGCGCAGGGGTCCCCAGAGCGTCAGCAAGGGTCGATCGTGCGAGCAGACCAGGGAGCTTGAACTCTGCAGACACCCGCTCGCAGAGCATTTAACGAGGCATATCCAGGTGCTGTTTGTGGTGCGCGTACAGTGCGCGCTTCTGCACATACGAGAGACGCACGCGCTTTTCCTTCATCTTCGCCACGTGGCTGTCGGTGTTTTTGTGCTTTGGCTGGTCCGCGAATCTCTTCGTTGTTGGACTTAAGCAGAAGAGGGAAAAATGGAAAGTGAGTTAGCCAGAGGTTATCAATCGATGCTGCTGCAACCTCTCTTGGTGTCCTGCCAGTTCTGCTCCGATCTACAGCTACGCTGATGCTCACCCGCTGTGGGTACACCTCTGACTTGAGCTAAGTATGCATAAATGCAGCACATAACACGACTTCGCTTGAATACCGTGAACTGCAACGTTACCTTTGATCATCGTGCTTGTATCTGCAACTGCAACTTTCAGATGAACTTGCTCATAGTATCAACAAGTGCAAAGTCGTTCAACAGAATGTGAGAAGCGCGCCATAATTTGAATGAAAATGCAGAATGTTGGTCAGTGTCTGCAAACAATTATCCATTTAGTAGGGGTATAGTATATTGGAGGTATCGGTATTTCGAAGGAGGACTGTACTATATACCAAAATGAACTTGATGTCAAACGAGCGAATTGAAAGCCTTGTAGCAGCAGACGGATACAGCAAATGACACCACGCGTTCAGCTAGGTACTAGTGCTGGCTGGTTAGGGATCGCGCAACTCGGCGAGTTTGCGTCCAATGTAGTGTAGTGCTTACTGGCAAAGTTGTGTGTTGGCACGTTGGCTGTGAAAGGCGAAGGTTCAGTGCCAAGAGGTACCGTAGGATTCATATTATGAATGCAAATGCGAACCCACTCGTTGAGAAAGCGAAACAGCCCTGACTTTACCAATGAAGGACAACAAAACACTGTTACAATCGCAATGTGAATACCGAGCTTGCTGCACGAACCCTCCCAACTAAAACCTCAAAAAGCCGTTCTTGTGGTCGTGGTGGAAAACTTGCTGTGTAAGAGCAACATGAGCAGCTATTGTGATGTATACGCTAAAGCTATTGAATTATAGGACTAGGGGTATGAATTAATACGGCACTCTCATTGGTGGAAAGGTCTCCCATCTGGCTTTTTTCTTTGTTTCTTGAGTGTGGCTATTGTGCCACACTGTTTATCCGATTATACATATTTTGTATACAGTATGCTTTCAGGCAACTAACACACGAAGCACATTCGCCACTCATTGGCAGGAGCTTAGGTCATAACACACATATTCATTCGTGCTCGCGTTGGGAGGCTTTGTTGGTGAGTACGAGTACTCGCTGGCGGTGCTCACGAGCAAGCAGCCTCTCGCCGTACCCGTGGCTCACCACACCAACTCACAAGAGTGCATAGTGCATTGGTTGTGTTTGTATAGTGGTGTAAAAAAAAGACATTTTCTTCCAATTGTATGCGGCTATACATTAAAGTGTAGAAACAGTATATGAATGTGTATAAAGTGCGTATATCCCGCATGGCGCAGCAGCTTCTGCCTTGTTTCTTTCGTGGTCGCTTCGCTCCCCCTTTTTCCCCATACAAAAATCCCACAATCGCACGCCAAATAGCAAGTGGCGTCAGCACGAGGGTTTCAAGAAGCGTGCGTGTGTGTGCCCGCCCCCTTCCTCTATCTCCCAATCCCCGAAGCTGAAGCCAAGCGCGCCGTCTGTGTGCGCAGACGCCCGCTCTTCACTGCCAAGCGCAAAGCGTCGATAGAACTATCGTGCGCGCGTGTGTACTCAGCTGACCGACCACCTGCTCACCTACCGGTCACTCCAGTAAGCGGCGGGCTTTCGCGTGCTTATTTGCGTCACTACGAGCGGAGACCGACCGGTAATACGTACAAAGCATCCCATCACTTCGCGCGCGTGTGTGTATAGGAGGCGATCGACCATCTCATGAAGAAGATCTCGCGCAAAAACTTCTCGGGGCTGAGCCACTTGGCGTCCAAAGCGGGGCTCGGCGGCTCATCATCTTCGTCAGCAGCAGCGGCAGCAGCAGCAGCAGCAGCGGCAACGGCTCAGTCAGCGCAGTCTTCAGCGCCGCCCAATAGTGGTGGCGGTGGCATTCTGAACACATACGGCAACGGCGGTGGCTCCAACAGCAGTAGTAATGGCGGTGGTGGCATCCTCAAGCGACCGATGTGGGCAGATAAAGTGCGCGAGAAACTTCCGGAGCTGGGCGAGAACGAGTACGAAGTGCTCTGGGAGCGCGGCGTGCTGGGCGTGATCTTCCTCGAGTCTGAGAAAGACGGCATCCCGTACGTGTCCAAGGCGACCGAGTCGTGCATCTCACCGCTGGTGCACGCCGGCGACGTGCTCAGATACGTCAACGTCGTGCGCTCGCAGGACCACTCGTTCTCGGAGTTTTTCAAGATCCTCGCGACGATGAAAAAGCCCGTGCTGCTGCGCTTTGAGCGTCCGGCGTCCAGCACCACGTCGTCGGACGGCGAGGACAACCCGCTGGACCACCGCTCGAGCTCGGCGATCGGCATGGGCGACCGCTCGTTCCCAGACGCCAACGCGGGGGCGAAAGTGCTGCGTTCGAACTCTGTACCGCAGGGCGGCGAACCGTCGTCGTCGTCATCCACACAGCCGAAATCGACCGGTCGGAGCGCATTTTGGCGCACGGTGTCTGCGAAAGACCGCCATCCAACTCCAACTCCAGCGCCAGCACCAGTGATCACTGCTCAAAATGACCCACCGGCGCCTCCTGTGCAAGCTCTATCTCCTAATTACACGCCGCACGTGAAGCTGCAGCCTCCAATCGCGTCTCCGTACTCGAGAGGTATGCTAAGTGTTGTTTTTTTTGTGGCATGCCATGGAAATTCGCTGCTCTTGCAATTTATTGACGTTTGAAAACTGATCATGCTGTTTTTTTTACAACAGGTGGCAATGGCTATCCCCAACATGACCGCGTTGATCAGCACCATCACCAGCAGCAGCAGCAACAATACAATGGGCATGTGGAAACCAAGCACTACGATGTGTCGCCGCGCGATGTCTATCCCGAGTATGCGCAGCACGCGTCTGCTTCCGAGTACTACGAGTACGAAGTGTACTGGGAGACGGGGTCGCTGGGCTTGTTCTTTGGCGAGGACCGAGTGACGAATCTCCCTGTCGTGACGCGGCCCACTCCGAACGCGAACTCGGTCGTGCAGCGCATGGTCGCAGTGAACGACACACTCGTCTCGGCAAACAACGTGCAGTCGAGAGACTACTCGTTCGAGGCGTTCTTTGCGCGCCTGCAGCAGATGAACAAGCCCGTGCGACTCGTCTTCAAGCGGAAAGTTGACGCGTCTCCCGCATCAGCGGCAGCTCATGTGCCAGCGAGAGGGAGGAAAGCGTCGGTGACAGTGGATTCGCTCACTTCCCCTGAAGAAACGGGAGGGAAGCACCGATCTCCGGGTCCTCCGCACCAGCTAACGATTGTCGAAGATGTGGAGCTGCCACCGTCCGAGCAAGCAGTAGCAAACGGAGCCCGCACACCGCCTGATAGTCCCGCGCATGCTCGAGAGAGCCACCAAGACACACCGTTCGGCAGGCATTCGCTCGACATTGACATCAATACTTCACCTGCTGTTGCTGCAACCTCGCCTTCGCTCTCTCGTGACTCGCCACCGGCTTTATCACTAAGCTCCACCGCTCCGAACCCAGTTGCGTCGCGAAGAAATAATGCACCGTCGCCTCTCAATCTCGCTCGCGATGCGGCTGTGATCATGTCTGGTGGTGGTGCTTCAGACTCGCAGAAGAGTCCAAGCCCAAATTTGGCCTCCTGGGAGTCGGCGGAAAATGGCTCAAGCATTTCGTCCTCCGACCTTCTGCACGCAAAGCCACCTCCTCCTGTTCTATCTTCTCGACAGAACGCCACTCGACAAACAGCAAGTGAGAGTCCGAGTCATTCCCAGTCTCAGTCGAAGCGAAGTTCCGCACCATCTCCTCGTTCTATGGCTAAAGAAGCTGCGCCAGCAATGACAATCACCCTAGATGTGTCTACAGTAGAGCGAAGTCCTGCTCCGTCGCCAGTCCCTGCTGCTGCTGGGGTCAGTACTGAAACCAGTTTCATCAACACAAGTACATTACTAGAACAGCAACAAAAAGAGGAGCAGCTTCCAGCATCAAATGGGTACGCATCGTCGAATGGGATCGCGACGTTCTCTCCTCCTCCTTCGCCAAAACGACCGGAGATCCAGAGGCTGAGCGATTTGGATGTTGAGACCAAGGTAGTGGCGAACAAATCTGAAGAAGTGGCGTCCTCAAGAGCGGGGTCCAGTCTCGGCCGGTCGTCATCGGAAAGTCAACTTCGAGCCTCAACTACCAAGAAGAAGATCAGAACCAGCTCAAGCGGCGGCGAGAGAATATCGCTTTGGGAGGAAGCATCACAAGAAGCTCCAGCACCAGCACCAGAATCTATCGATGCGCCTCGCTTATCTGCCGAGAGCGCTCCAAGTGTTGTCGTGGTGGCTCCTGTTTACTCTGAGGAGACTGTTCGGTCTCCACAGGGCACAGTGATTCCTGTTGTTGCTGCTGTCCCTGCTATTGTCACTGCTGCTGTTGCTGCTTCTGAACCTGAAGAAGTCGCTGCTGGCGTCGAAATGGGAGTCGTCGCGGATTACGCGATGGGGATTGTGGTGGAAGCGTCAGTACCGGAAGCGAGTCCAGTCGAGGATGCAGAGCCAGCGATCATTGCTTTCCAGGGTGAACCTCTCCTCGGTATGCAGCCGGGAGTAGCTGAGGAACTAATGGTCGAAGACCTGGAAGACCAGCCGCCGCGAAGTAACACTGAAGAAGAAGGCGAAGGCGAAGGCGAAGACGGCGAGTCTTTTATGAAAAGCGAACTGGAAGCAGAGAGCGGCGGTATCGCTGGTGGGAAAACCGACCTCTCCGACGACGAGCAGGATGTGTTGGACGCAATTGACCAGGACATCACTGCGGATATCGACGGGAACGACATGATGCCCCAGGTACCGAAGATCAGGAGCAGCTCATCGTCGTCATCGTCGTCATCCTCTCCTTTTAAGACGAACAAAGCAACTGTCCACGCGAACCTGGCCAAGTACAAGCGCAAAGCCAAGAACTCGCGCGCAGTGGTGAAATTGCCTGCGCTCACGGAAGAAGAAGCGTTGACGGTCCCGCTTGTTGCGCCGAACGCAGTGAACACGACGGTCCAGGTGCGCGGACGATCGAAACCAAAGCCGAGCATGCTGGAGACGCCCGACAGCAAGACGTACCTGGTCAAGTGGAAAGAGAGCCGAAGCATCGGACTGCAGCTGAAAGAGGTGCGGTTTGCGAAAGGCGTATACCCGCTGGTCACAGATGTCTGCCAGGAGCCCTGCTGCGAGGCACTCAAGCACGTGTGCGTGGGCGACGTGATCGTCGAGATCAACGGCCGCAACACGTCGCTCATGGGCGTGAAGAAGACGGTGAGCTTCCTCAAGACGTGCACCAAGACAACGCTCCTGAAGCTGCGCCACGGGCCAGGCTACCTGCCGCAGCGAGTGAGCGCGTACGTGTGAGTGAAGGAAGAGACGACTTTCTGTTGAAGTGCTCAAGCAGAAAGAAGGTTGGAACGAGAGAGTGAGAAAGAAAGTCGCAAAGTTGTGAAGTTTTTGTTGTATAGTGGAAATGCGTGAGAGACGATTGTATTTATCTTTTTTCAGCTTTTCTTCCCATCAAGTCAAATTAGAATGCATGCGAATGAATGAATGAATTAACACACTCAGTAAGAAAAATGAAAATGGTTGCCATCATACCCAAACTTGGGTTCTTATGAGTTCATATGTGAGAAACCTGCGGGGCGAAGATGCAAGCTGCGTTGCGCTTCCCGGGTGTCTTTCGACGCTTCCACACAACCACGATTTACACGATAGATGTAAAACGAATGACCACACTGTTTGTTGGGTTTATCTGAAAATGCAGTCTTTCGGTCCGCGCTTGCTGCCACCGCTCATTCAAGAACTGATCCGTCTAATCCTCCATCTATGAGACGCCAGCCAGCAGTGCGTTCCTCCTTTGTTCCTCTCCCTCATCCTCGTTCTTCATTTGCGAGCGAGAAGCAAGAATCCGTTGCTCGCTTCCTCTCTAGTGCAGCGCAGCAAGCTTTCGCTTGATCTTACCGATCGCGCGCGCTGGGTTCAGACCCTTAGGGCACGTCTTGGTGCAGTTCATGATCGTGTGGCACTTGTACAGCTTGAACGAGTCGTCCAGCGCGCGGAGACGCTCCTCGGTCTTGGTGTCGCGCGAGTCCTCGATCCAACGGAACGCCTGCATGAGCACGGCTGGGCCGAGGTACTTGTCCGGGTTCCACCAGTAGCTTGGGCACGAAGTACTGCAGCACGCGCACAGGATGCACTCGTACATGCCGTCCAGCTTCTTGCGGTCTTCCTTCGACTGAAGGTGCTCGACGCCCGGCGCCAGCACTTCGTCCGACTGCAGCCATGGCTGGATCGACTTGTACTGGTCGTAGAAGTTGTTCATGTCTGGCACCAAGTCGCGCACCACGTACATGTGTGGCAATGGGTAGATCTTAGTCACATCCTTGTTCTTCTTGATTGGGCTCAGGCACGCGAGCGTGTTGCCGCCGTCAATGTTCATCGCGCACGAGCCGCAAATACCTTCACGGCACGATCTGTAGGTATCGAATCAAGGACACGACAGTTAGCAGGGGCTATTCGAGCATTCTCAGCTGAAAGGTACAGAGGATTACAACAGAAACCTAAAAGACTCACCGTCGGAACGTCAAGGTTGGGTCCTGCTCGTTCTTGATCTTCAACAACGCATCGAGCACCATAGGACCGCAGCTGCATATACACGCGATAGAAGGCACAGTGGTGAGTGGTGTGACTGGTCATCAAAGGCACTGGGTAACATCCGCACAGCAGCTTACTCATCGAGGTCGATCGGGTATGTGCACTCGTATGGCTTGGCCTTGGTCTCCGGGTCCCAGCGGTAGATCTTGAAGTACTTGATGTTCTGTCGTCCGCAACAAGCACAAGCAGCAGCAGGTCAGTCGCATGTTCGCCACATCATTTATGCATAAACGCCATCTCTAAATGTGTGCCAGCACACACATATACACGCACAAACCGAGAGAGCCGAATGGCGGGCGCACCACCAAACTCTCCGCCATCCGCTTCTCTACCCATCGTGTCACATCACGTCACGTCATGTCATGTCATTCGCACCTTTGGCTTAGTCTGCTGCAGCTTGAGGTCCGGCACAGCGGCGGCCGTGGAGAGCGCACGCGCAGAGAGCGCCACCTGCTGCTTGGGGAGCGCGCGGGCAAGGGCGAGCATCCTGGTCGTCTTCGTTCACCTGGGAGCTTTCACGTCGGACGGGCAATGCGGGGAAAACGAAGTCCGAAGACTTCGAGACCACACGCTCGCGGGTCTGAGCCGGAAACCGGGCCAAGCGAAGCACTGACCCGGACCACATTGCGTTTTACCCACCATCTCATTTGGCAGTTGAACCTTTTATAATAGGCACATGTTTGTGAAAGATTTGTTTTCCTTCCATAAAGGATATTTGTCAGTTTATAGTTAGTTGTTCATTTAGTAAAGGTTTATGCTAGTGATAAAGGCGATATCAGTCACGTTACGGTACTGCAAGAGGAGAAAAAAAGAGCGGGGGAAGGGGAACATGGCCCGCCATGGGCCGTTTTGTTGTCAGTTTAGCATTCCGGAGGGTCGTGTGGAGCGCTCCACAGAGAATCGCTGTGGGTCTCCGTCCCACATGGACCACCTGGACAAGTGTATTCTGTGTGGACCCCACCAACACTGATGAGTCGCCAACTCGAAGAGCAAGCTACCAGCTTGACTGGAAAATGGCGAAGCGCTCCGCTACGTTCAAGCAGTTCCTGCTGCGCGTGCACCCCGACCACTTCCGCAGTCTGCCGCGAGTGAGTGGGTCTGTGTGTATCGTGTGTGACTCTACCTGTACATACACATGGCTTATAGCGGCTGTGTTATGTCTCTCTTTATCTCTTTGTGCAGGTCCACGATGAGAACCTCCAGTCGATCCAGCTGCTCAACCAGTTCATGGACGAGCGCGGCCGCAACAACGCGGCGTCCTGGTCGATGATGCGAAGTGGGAGTGAGGAGAAGGTATATGTTTGAGTATGCTTAGAGCAATGTAGTGGACCGTGCGCAGTGCCAGACTCTTCCAATCGTTCGTTACTGATCGCTGGTGTGTGTTTGCGGATAGGTGCACTTTAGCGTGTATCTTCCACCCACTGCTGCTGCTGCTACTGCTTCAACCCTTAACGGTGATCAAGACGACGAGCGCAAGCTGAAGCGCTTCTCATTGGCGCTCTCCTCCAGCATTGAGTCGAGGATGAGCGCGATCCTGCGCGAGTGCGGAGTGGTCGTTCACGGAAGTGAGCAGCAACACACCCAGGAGAAACAGCAACAACAGAATAGCAACAGAGCAAGCCGAAGCAAAGATCACCGCAGGGGACGAGAGCGTACCCGCAGATATGAGCAAACCGCTCAGGAGCGCGAGCAGGCCGACATGGACTTTGGCTCCAGCATGCACGACATGTATGAGAAGCTGCGCGCGCAGAACCTGTCGTCGTCTCGCCACCGCAAGCCAATTCTGAGCATGAAGGACTTTCTACTGTTCATGATGGCGGAGCAGACCCAGACGGTGCAGCAGCAGCGCTACAATGCGTGGCTGTCGATCCAGTCGGTGAAGAAAACGCTGCAGCGCGAGTTTGGCATCGCCGAGGTGCTTACGAGCTGCGGCTGGGCGTCCGTCCACCTGAACGCGACACTCATGGTGCTGCTCAAGACGCTCCGCAAGTACACGCGTGCGCAGGGCGAGGACAACAGCGGTAGTCTGTTCACCTCCAGCGCGTTTCTCCATGGAGCGTGCGTCGACATCAGCTCGCAGCCGTCAGGCATCGACTTCAACGACGAGTACAAGATCCACCTCAACCCGACCGACGTACCACTGCAGTGGATCGAAGTGCTGGAGCGAGTGGACGACCAAATGCGCCAGTATATGCAGGCGGCGCGCAAGTCGCTCGAGCAGCTGCAATCCGGCGCAACTGCAGCGTTGGCAATGGGCGGAGCATCGATCATTCGAGGTCACACGTGTCCAGCGATGGGGTACCGAGCGTTCTTGCAAGCCGTGGCGCATGGCAACACACCATCAAACAGAAGCAGTGACGACGGTGGAGAAGGCAGCGAGAACAGCGTGCTGGAGAAGATGACGCTTGTCGTCGAAGACAGTGACAACGCGTGGCGAATCCTCAACAACGGCAACATTCAGGTACGTTTCGATTCTTTTCGCTTGCTTTGCATTCACTCATTGGGAGCCTAACTTTATTCGCTTCCGTGTGTCATTAATCAAACGGCCAGGCTCCGTGTGACGCCTCCTTCGACGAGGTCTCCCAGTATTTGACCTCCAATCGCGAACGGATCCGACAACAGAAGGGCGCACATGAAGCAGAACTGAGCGAACTGAAGCGCATTGCGGACATGTGCGTGCACGCGCTTGGGGTGAAATCCGTCACACACGTCGAGACGATTCCCGTGGCGCATGTGATCACTGCCTGTGAGGAATTGCTCAAGTTGGCGGCGCAAGTGAGCGTGGGGACTGTGGATCCGCGCAAAGTACCAGCAGATATGTATGGAGGAGGAGAAGCTACGAGCTGCAACAGCACCAGCCTGGCGACGTACATGCAAGGGCGGCGGATCCGCATCAACCGATCATTTGGATTAGATCAAGACGGGCATTTCACGATCCCGTATGACTGGTACAAGTGACTATACTACAGTAACCTGCCACGTAAAATCCTCAAAGAAAACAGGTTTCAAGCTGCAAAGTCAAGCTGCAAAGTCAAGCTGCGTGCGCGATGATGTCTTGGTTCCCAAGCCCCCAGACGTTGAAGAGAACGGTCAGTTTGTACACATCACTTGGATAGAGCGCTTTGGATGCAGGGCGCGCGAGCGTTTTGAATCCCTCGATCATCAGAGCCTCCAGGATTGCCGTGTAGTCAGCAAGCACGCGTGACTGAGAAGCTGGTTCGGATGCACTTGTACCCCACTGGAAGTT
>JAADVN010001063.1:0-10929 GCA_023335535.1 Globisporangium spinosum | reverse complement strand
ACGCTGATGCCTGTCGTCGTGGCTATTCGAGGAGCCCCATCTCAGTAGCCCCTCACTCACGCTCGAAGGTGTTGAGCTGGTCTCATTGTTCCCGATCTTCATCAGATCCATCGCATCCATCAATAGCTCGGCGCCTTCAGAGGCAGCCATCTCTCCGGAATCCACATCACCACCACCATCGCAAGCCTTCTAATTATTCAGCTCACCCGCCGCCTGTGAGAACGAATGCTTTGTGTCGGACTCGCCTCGTTCGCCCTGCGCGTGTGCATTCTGCAGCAGCACTTCCTGCCAGAGCTGCGGGTACTCATTCGGCTCGAGACCGCGGCGCAGTATCCGCAGAATTACGCGCCGTCTGTCGTTGCGGTACCGCGCGAGGGTCCTCTGAAAGGCTTTTCTAGAGAGCACGCAGACCTCCATGTACGTTAGCGCACGGACGCTCGTGACTCGCTTGTAGTTGAACACGAGCGCGACTTCGTCCAATGCAGTGCCATTTGTAAGTCGAACCGTCTCGCGATGGCAGCCCGTGAGCTCGCCCACACCACGGTGGATCATGAAGAACTCGGTGCCGATCTCGCCCTTCCGCATAATGTAATCATCTGGTATATACACACGCACACACAGGTTGAGCACGACGGCGCTCACGAAACCCGGACTGCAGTCGCTCCAAAACGACACGCAGATCACCAGATTCATGTACCAACAGAGCCGACCTCTAGTGCCAGTGGCCGCGTCAGATCCTTTGTGAAGTCCGTAATGTCTTCGTGCGTGGCGTCGTATTCCGTCCAGAGATGCTCGTAATAGCGGTGGATGCGCTCCTGGAGCTCCTCGGGAAGCTGCAGTTTTGCCATTTTCGACACGAGCGCCTGCTTCTTGCGCTCGTACTCGACGCATGACGAGTAATTGGCAGTCGCGATGAGCATCGAGATGTTGCCGATCACGTACGCGAAGAGCAGCACTCCGGTGAGCATGAGCATGATCGCGAATGCGTCCCTGCACGGGTCCTCACTGTCCGAGTCGCCACCAGCCATGATGAGCAGCACGTTCCGAATGTCTCTCAAGTAGATTGCCATGAGCGATGACGATGCGTTAGAGGAGAGCGTGGACGCGTCCTTGCTGCATATGATACTGTGCCAAACACAAGCGCAGTAGTGGATCATGACTAGCGAAAGCACAAACATCTTTGCGATCGTGCGTACAAGAACGCAGTGCACGCCACATAGGATGCGGCACTTCTTCTCGAGAAAACCCACAAGCTGGCCGATCCACACGCTCTGAGCTGCTCGTACGAAGTTGTACTCATCTCAGAAGTCGGAGGGTGTTGCCAACATGGAAGAGCGTTGGATGGGAACTCAAGAGAGGTTTTATCTGGTGGTCTCTAGTGATACAGGAAAGTCATGCGGTCGCCTCCATCGGCAATGCGCTCAGCAAGCCGCGGCCGAAATGCCCTTTCAGGTATCGCCTCGCGATCTCTCTGTACGCCGTGATCAGCTGCAGACTGCCGTGGTTGGAGCTGTGCACCACTGTGTTGAACGTCACCAGCATGTCGAGCAGGTAGATCAGCTCGAGCGCAGTGTTGATCCCATCATCGTGAGCTCGTGTGATGATGATGATGACGCGTCCTCGCGAGCCAAGTACATTGGGGCAAATGGCAGATACATAAGCTGGAAGCAGTAGACCCGGAATGCGCAAAAGTCCTTGAGCTTCGTCGTCGTTCTAGTGGGCGTCATGGGCCGTCGCAGCCCCCATATCCACGAGATCACCGAGCCAAATGCATTTCGCCGCAGATTCTTCAGCGATCGATACAGAGAGAACCGCGCGTGACGAGAAGACGGCGAGTGCGCACTTGCCGAGACAACGTGGCGAGCCGATCCAGAGGATGCAGTCGCGCGCATAGACGTATGATGCTGGCGATGTCCTGTCGAATAGCCCACCACGCTTGGGATCTTCGCTGTGGATTGTTCCGTGTGTAGCTTGCGCAAGTTGAAGTGGCACAGGATGGTCTCGTAGTTGGCGGTCTGCGCCTGCAGGTCCATCTGGAGACTGCTGCTGTCGTGCAGCGGCCCGGAATGCGACGCAGTGCGGTTGCTAAACATATTACAGGTGGTCGTGCCGCTAGCAGCCGAGTCGGACTGCGAAGACACGCTGAACGAGTCGCCGCGCGGGAACACCTTCGCTGGCCGGAACGTCGGCAGCGGCGCGAGCGTGGACTCGGCGTCAGAGCTGCGGCGGCGGCGGCGCTGCTCGTGCTCGCACAATTCGTCCTGTGGTGCGTCCTTGTCATGATGTTGCTGGTTCGTGTCACACGCGCTCTTGTGCTGGAGCTCTAGCGGATCGGCGCTGCTTGCTGTTAGCAGCTCCATGATGTTCCCACGGCCAAAGCGCTAGTGATCTGCTTGTGAGCACGGCGGCGTATGAGTTTATCGCCCCCATTAGCGAGACAAACATAGCCTGATCGATACAGTCTTAGTCGCATACACTGTTCTCTCTTTATTCGTGCTCGCTGCTATCAATAGCCCCGCGAGGCAACTTCGGCGTTCTCATGCAGCGGCGCTGCGGCTTCGTCAGCTCCATTCGCGCATTATTCTCATCTCACAATTTATGAGTTGCCCAAAAGGAAAATGTGAGGGCGACATCAATTGAATATTATTGGTTGTTAGTCGATGTTTTCTGCTGATGAAATGACTTTGATTGGGTGAAAAAGAAGAAAGCAATGTTGCCTCATTGTACTGCAAAAGCTGTCACTTTTGAACAGCTCAAGGGTGCGGACGACGACAATGACGCACGGCGCTTGGTTTTACGCTGAACTCTGTGTATGCGTGGAATTAATTATGTATTCGCCCGCGGTGCGCAGATGGAGAGCGCACTGGACGCGTCGAACCGCGGCTTCCGGCTGCTGCAGAAGATGGGCTGGAAGCAAGGCGCCGGTCTGGGGAAACACGAGCAAGGTCCGTTTCGTTACCACAAGCCCATAGTGGCATGCATGAAACACATACACACACAAGGCACTGACACTGAATTTCATGCTGTATACGCGATGCAGGCATCGTGGAGCCGATCAAGATGAAGGAGAACCTTGTGTGTCTCGGTCTTGGGAAAGCGGTAAGCGCCTATGATCTGCCCCGCCACTGAGTGAGAGAGAGTGAAATGTGTGCTGTCACGATCGTCTGTTGTTCTGTTTGCTACCTCGCGTTATTCTCGATGCATCTCCCTCGCACCATACATTGCCACTGGTGTGCTTCCACAGGAAGAGTATGACGTCATGACGGAGCAGGCGACGAAAGAGCGTAAAAAGCTGGACGCCGAGATCGTCGAGACCCAGGAAGAGACCCAGCTGCGACTGGAAAAGGCCGCAAAGGACGACCAGATCAAAGTGGATGTGAAGGCGATTCAGGCAGCTTTCTTCTGTCGGGACTGTCATAAGCAGTACAAGACCGTGAAGGAGATGGAGAACCACCTGAGCTCGTACGACCACCATCACCGGAAACGCCTCCAGGATCTCAAGAAGCAGAGCGTGACGCCCGAAGAGCAGGACTCGAAGCGGAAACGAGAGCAGCAGCACGAGGCGGCGATGTTGCAGAAGAGGGTCGAGCTAGCGGCAGCGGCGGCAACGTCAGCGCCAGCAGCAGCTGGAATCACAACAGCCGCTAAGCCTTCTGTCGAATCGAGTAGTGGCAAAGCTGTGCAAGCGGCGACAAAGATCGGCTTTAGCTTTGGTGGGAAAGCAGGAAAACCGGGGGCGTTCCTGGGCAAGAAACCGCAGAAGAAAGTGATGATGAACCCCGTTGCGTCAGCGTTTGCGAACCCATTTAAGCAGCAGCAAGAACAGTAAGAGAGAAGAAACTTGGTTCGCGTGGGTGACATTATTTTGCGTCAAAGTTACGCGAAGTATTAGATACCATTTGGTAATGCTAGACATTATTTTGTCAAAGCTAGAGTAAGAAATACCTATTTAGCGCACAAATCACGCTGGAAAATGAACGAGTAGCTTTCGCTTGCCACTCAAATCATGTCCAAACAAAGCATATTTGATGTTCGAATATTGTACCAAGTGACCTCGATTTGTTTTTTGTCAAAACCAACAATGCAGTTACTTAATAGTAAAAGCAGCATCATTCTCATTTTTACATGTAAAAATTTCACATTTACGAAGCAAAAATCTGTAAATGCTAGCATTTGCGGAGCTGGCGCAGTTTTGGCTCAGAAATAGACCATCACTCCTCACGTGCTCAGCAGCTTACCCGCTTCCTCCATTCCATTTCCTTTGCTTTCCTTTGCTGCTCAGCAATTTACATTGCGGAAACGGACTCACTTGAAGGAAGGAGAGAAAGGCGGAAGAAGAAGAGGAAGAAGATGGCGACTTCCGCAGCAGCGACAGCGACGCCAGTGCGCGGCTGGGCGTCCGCGGCCGCAGCGGCACGTACAAGCGGGGAGAGAGAGAGAGCGGCGGCGTCCATGGCGCCCAGAGCGCGCATCACACAGGAGCAGCAGCGGACGCCCGTGGGGCTGCGACCCGTGACCCAGCAGCAGCTCGAAGCGCGCCACCTGCGCCGCGCTACCTCTGCGTCTTTACACGGCGACGACAAGCCTGATGTTGCAGTGTTAGAGATGACGAGGTTGAGCGAAGTGAGTGGCGATGATGATGACGACGATAACGGGGAGTGGAAGAGCGTCGAGTCGAAAAGCAGATGGAA
This sequence comes from Globisporangium spinosum, assembly GCA_023335535.1. Classification (NCBI taxonomy): domain Eukaryota; phylum Oomycota; class Peronosporomycetes; order Pythiales; family Pythiaceae; genus Globisporangium; species Globisporangium spinosum. Next base: position 6,238 of record JAADVN010001063.1, on the reverse strand, counting down.
CCGCGCGCACAAGCGGATGGGTGCAGTGGCGGTGGTGCCAAAGAGAACTTCGACTGCGGTTGTACCGACGCCTCACGTTGCGTCTTCGTCGTATTACTCGTGGGCAACGACCTCCGTGGCCTCGGCGTCGTCGGCTGCGACGACGAAACCCCAGATGTCAAAGCTGTCATCTGTGCAGCGCGAGGACTCGATAAGGAGACATCACCACATCAGACAGGAGACATCTTCTTCGATGACAATGACTAGCATGAAACACGAAACGACAGTCATTACTATGACAAGCTCGTCGACCAGAATCTCGACAACGCTGCAAGAAGACTCGTTGATGAGAAACACGAACACAAGAGGCAGAAAAACAGAGCAAAACGGGTCGCAGTCTCGCAGCAGAGTGCGAAGTCCACCACCAGTAGCGCTGACAAGTGAATCGACTATTCAGCGGTGTACGAGTCTTCAGCAACTATTGGACAAGATCGAATTGGACAAACAGGACGTCGAGCAGCAGCTGCTACAATCGCAACAATCAACATCAACTCGGAGACGCAATGACCAGGCAGCAGACCACGAGCGGCGGTCCTCTATCGAGCCGGTCAAGCCACCGCCTCCTCTTCCCATGAAGTGTGGCGACAAGCGCGATTTCTTTTTCCGCAATTTGGATTTTGAAACGCGGAATCGCCTGCAGATCGACGACGTCGCTGGATTCAGCGTCACGGAGCACGAAATGGCTACAAAGATATCGGAAGCCATATTGGCACTGTACGCAGCAAGTGAGCCTGCAAGTCTATCAACTTCACCACCGCTGCCAAATCAACAAGATGTTCGAGAAAGATCGTCTCTGACTATCACAGACGCCACTGCGTGCGTCGGAGGCAACGTGATTTCCTTTTGCGACTACTTTTCGATCGTGAACGCCGTGGAGTGCGACCTCACGCGATGCGAAATGCTGCAGCACAACCTGGCGGTACTGAAGAAAGACAACGCGATTTGTATCCACGCAAGCTATCTCATGGTGATGCATGATCTACAGCAGGACGTGGTATTCATTGACCCGCCGTGGGGTGGTCCGGAATACAAAGACCTCGCCAAGGTGGATCTGTTTCTCGACGACATCCCTCTGTATGATATCTGCAAAATGCTGCACGGCCGAGCGAAGATCGTGGTCCTGAAAGTACCAACCAATTTTGACACCGAGAAGTTTGCAGAGCACGTTCCAGGTAAGGTGACCGTCCGCAAAGACCTGAACAAGATGCATCTTGTCGCGATTGATTTCCGAGAAGAAAAGCGAAGCGAGCGTGGTGGGTGACAAGTGATCCGTCTAAGCAAAGCTGACAAGCAAGCTGCACCAAGGTGACGATAGTTTGCGGCTATCAGCACGAGGGAACAACGGTAAACTATCTAAAAACGCCAAGACTCTTTTATAGACTATGTGTTCATTATTAACCGCGTGGCGTGTGTGATGACAGCGATGCCCTCCTGGTGGCAGGCAGCAATTCTTGACAGCAGAGCAAGTCGCCGTTACAGCACAGAATGAAGCCCATCTCATCCAGCTTCCACACATGCTCAGTAATCCTCCAAACAAGTCACCTGATCCCTATATTTAGTGGTCGCGACTCGCGAGCTCTAACTATACCTCGCTGTGGCGATGAATGAGGACCAAGCAGCTCGTTTGATGACGGATGAAAACGAACGAACGCATTTGTTCGCACTCACTCTAGTTTGTGCGTCACTGCCTCCTTTGGTCGCGCTATGGACAGCCGTGCCGAGCCAAGCCTGCGTCGAAGCGAGAGCGAGCGCGCCAGTGGTCCAAGGACTCATGATCGAACTTCAAATCGACTATCTGGGAATGACACTGACACCAGGGTTGATGTCCCTGAAGTGGTCAAGCGCAAGAGCTTCTCTAGCTATTTGAGCATTTTGCGGCTCATCACAGGAAGCAGTGGGGCTTCACAGTCCAGCAAAGGCCTCCCAATCAGCAAAAGGCGATCGAGTGTCGCTGCCGTACTGTCGCTGAGACCGCAACTCAAGATTTACCGGGCCAAGTCACTGAGCCGGAGTGTCGGGAGGCGTCGATCAAGTATCGGATCGTTGTCAATGGCTGCTGGTGAACGCACAACGCGGACCCTGAATGAACAAGAGATGAAGAATGCAGCGTACGAGATGATGATGCAGCATTTCCAGTTACGAAAAGTCGACGGGCAATCGACTGACAACAACAACACGTTGTGGGCTGGTGTGAATTCGTCCGCCGCATCGGATTCTCTAATCGCCACTTCAGTGGTCAAGAGGAAAACCGTCACTGATTTCAGCAATCAACTAGTGACAAACTTCCACGCTGTACCGACCGAGTCGGAAGCCAGCGCTGGACGCAGTGTGGATGTCGACTTGCTGCAGAACACTCAAGCTTCCAAGAACTTCATCGATCTCGGTGATGGAGCCCCCCCGCCGATTTTCGTTCAAAATGCGCAGCAATCAACTTGAGCAAGTGCGAAATGCCACTTCAAATGGGTCAGCATACAAGAGCGACGAAAATGCAAGCCACACTCAAGCTGACGCCTCGCCACGCGGTCAAAGCGCTGAGCACACGCAAAGCAATGGAGTGGCGGCACCATCACCACCACCACCAGATAAATACCCTGGACTTTTGAGCTCCCGCTTTTAGCTGCGTCGCTACGCCAAGAGGCAGAAACGAAAACTGCGGAAGAAGACGAAAAGCCTCTTGAAGAAGCTGCTGACTCCGTTTTCTCCAGTTGGCGCTGTCGGGAAATTCCGCTCTTTGGTCATGGGCATCGTGTTTGTTCTGCAGGTGATTTACTTCCCAATAGTGCCAGTGTACACTCCGCAGGGGAGTGAGAAGGTGATGATGGTGAACATCGCGTTTGAGGTGGCGTTCATCGCCGACTTTCTGCTTCACTTCAACATGGCGTATTACGAGACCAAGGCTTTGTCGCTGGTGAAGTCGCGCAAGAAGATCGTGTGGAATTACCTCAGAGGCTGGTTCGTCGTGGATTTGCTGTCGTCGGTTCCGGTTGACCTGATCGTGTTTTTGGGCGTCTCAAGAGACGATTCGTCACAGAAAGAATCCGACAAAGCGCACGTGCTCTTTCACACAATGTTCCGCATGCCGCGGTTGTACCACGTTCTGTCGCTGCTGAACCAGTTCTTGATACTGAGTCGGAAGCTTTCGGCAAGGAAAGACTTCTTCGCGTGGCTCTTCTACTCGCGATATTCGCATTTGATGCGCATCGTCCGACTGATCCTACTGGTGGTGATCACAGCTCACTACATGGCATGTGGATGGCATTTGATATCGGGGTACGATCCAGATGCGCCCAACGCAGTGCGACCAGGTGCGCTGGTGTTCGAGAAGTACATCGCTGACGTGTACTACTCGATCCTGCTCATTCAAGGCCAAGGTGAGTCACGCGGGACGACGGTGCAGGAGAACATCTTCTCTATCTTCGCGGTACTGCTCGGCTCGGTCGTTCTCGCGATCATCTTCGGCAATGCCGCGGTCTTGGTGTCCAACTTTCACGCGAACTCGATCAGCTACCAGCGCAAAATGGAGGTCATGTACGCGACGATGGACAAGATGCAGCTCCCCCTCGAGCTTCGGCAGCGCATTCACCAGTACTACAACCACCTGTGGCAGGAGTACGGGTTGCTGGACGGCGACATCGTCAAGTTCTCGAAAGAATTGTCGCACACGCTGGCGCTCGAAGTTGGACTGTACAAGTACATGAACTTGATCATGCGGGTACCGATCTGGCGTGCGTGCTCGCCAAATTTCGTGACGCAACTGGTGTTGAACTTGGTGATCCGAGTCTACTTGCCGGACGATTACATCATCCGCCAAGGGGAGACCGACGCCGAGATGTACATGGTCAATCGCGGTATCTGCGAGCTGACGGACGCGATTGGCGTCTTTGATCGACCCGTGTCCTCCACTCATTCAAGAATCGACAGGCCAAGATCGAAGCGGAACAGCGGAAGCGGCACGAGCAGCAGACGGACGAGTGGCAGCGCGACGAGTGGGAGCGGGAGCGACTTTGGAGAGCTTGCAGGTATACAGTACAGAGTCACGCCCGCCTCCTCTCAGCGCAGGAAGCTAAAACAAGTGCATCGATCGCTTTTCTACGTCTCGACTGCAGCGTCGTCGTTGAATTCGAGTCACGAGCGCGGTCTGTCCGACTCGAGCGAATCCGACAAAGGCAGCAGCACGGACGGCGGAGGCAAACGATCGAACCGGGCCAAGCAGACCTTCGAGGCGCGCCAGAAGCGGCTGCGGCGGGTCAATCCGGGTCAGTCATTTGACGAGATGGTGCTGCTCATGAACTACAAGCGCACCATCAACGTGTGCGCGATGACCTACGTGGAGATGTGCATCTTGGAGCGCGACAAGTTCCAGCAGATCCTGTCGCGGTACCCGGAAGACCGCAAGAAAGTGCTGACGAGCATGCTGACGAGCTGCGTGGAGAAGTGGGAGATCCCGTTCTCGTGGGAAGAGATCTGCAACTTGGTCGTGAAGAAGCGCCACGTGTCGGTGATCACGGTGATCGAGGACGGCGACAACCTCACCACCGAAGATATTGTGGAGGTGTTGCTGGACGTAATCAACCGCAACATCATCGACAATTCCATCATCTTTGGCTTTCAGGATCGGACCACGGCCTCTACGGCCAAATCAAATGGCGCGCATCGACAGACTCTGTTTCGGCGAAAGCGGAGTAGTCGCACTGGGCTGGTTTGTCAAACTCGTCGCTCGAAAGTTTAATGGCAACCGCTGCTGCTGCGTCAGCGGCGGCGGCGACGGCGGCGGCGGCGGTATCGGGCATCTCAGTCGAAGCAAGTCCACCATCGCTTTTGATGCCAGAGCCTTCAAGTGTCCAAGTCTTGGACGAAGTACAGCAACAGAACGCCCCAGTGCACATCGCCCAGCAACATCGCCGACAAAGCAGTAGCCAACTCCTCACTGCTCCACCTACGCGCCATCACCAATTCCATGAACAGATCGATGAGCTCATGGCTCGGATGCAGGCTATGGAGAAAGGACAAGAAGACATGTTTGCGCTCATGCACAAGATGATGACGTCGTTCCCGCGACTGGAGAACCAGGGCTACAAAATTCGAAAGCGCGCAGCGAGTCGCTCTTGCCCGGTTCCTTTGCCCTGTACGATCGGTCGGCTATCCATCAGAAGGAGGTCCCCATGTTTCCAGAGTCGCACACACCACTGTCAGACGACGTCGCATTTCCAGGCGATCAAAGGCACATTTCCTTTGAGCCAATTCAGCAATCTTTACCCGTGACGATGGACATCGCCAGCCCATCGCCTACTTCTGCAACCCCACTGCCGAATTAAGTGTTCGAGGGAGCGGCTGCGGCGTCAGGGGCAAAAGTGCTCCCAGCAGCCAGCTCGAGACAGCACCATCTACACATGCCAGCGCTCTTACGGTGGTCGTCGAAGCCCAGAGCCAACGTGCGTGTGTCCGTTAGTGTGGGGAGGGCAGGCGACCAAATCGACCACTCTCCCGCGCAAACAACCGCCGAGTCTGCTCAAGCCAGTTATTCGAAGCAAGAGATGCATCACCACCACCATCACCATCACCACCACAACCATCACTCGGAACGCTCGAAGCCGATCTTCTTCAAGCGCGGCTCTCTCACTGTGCTTCGAGGCATTTCGTCCCCGCGAGCTTCCGGTGGCGCGACTTCGCTCACAGACCAGCTGTGGGCGTCCAACAAGCCTGCGGAAGCCGACATCTCTACTCCCAGTGGTTCATCGTCCAGCTATCTGCGAAGGAGCTCGCTTCAAGACCATCGAGTGAAGCACGAAGACATCGATTCGATCCGAGAGTGAGATGGAGACCTACTCTCAGCAGTTGCACGCATCAGTGCATGGACTGTTCCCTGCAAACAATTTCAATATCGAGAACGATGACAGTGAGAATCAATTTTTAAAGGTCAGGCGTCCGAGTATCAACTTTGGTTTCTAAACCGGGTCAAGAGGAGTTCGAGATCATGCGCTCATTCTCACATGCATCAAATGAGCTGAACAACTGAAAGGCGTCTGAGAGTGATGCGGATTCCGGAGAGATGGCTGCTTCTGAAGGCGCCGAGCTATTGATGGATGCGATGGATCTGATGAAGATCGGGAACAATGAGACCAGCTCAACACCTTCGAGCGTGAGTGAGGGGCTACTGAGATGGGGCTCCTCGAATAGCCACGACGACAGGCATCAGCGT
>JAADVN010001062.1:0-10932 GCA_023335535.1 Globisporangium spinosum | reverse complement strand
CGTCCGGGCGAGGGCTGCCTCGCTCGTCAGTCAGGTATGTACTTATACATGCGTTCTGCCTCCCAGCGCTTGCACTCGTCGCTGGCGTTGGTGCGCAGTGATCGCGTGGTCTTTCGATCGGGCTGAAGAGGTGAACTTGTTGAGTCCATCGGTCGGGGCAGGTGCCTCGATCCAGTGGCTCATATCGTTGTCCAGGTGTGCGTCGAGTTCGGTAAAGATCGGTCGTCCGCTCGGAGCTAGAGGTATCATCAGAGCCTTACCACCGAGGCATGTAAATTGGAGGGAAAGCAGGTACCTGTCAATAAATCACCCAAGGCGGCAGCTACCAGTAGTAGCAGCATCGCAAGGTTGCGGAGACCACCAAAATTGCGCTGATGCAGTGGGTACCCATGTAAAAGTATTCAAAGGCGACGGTCTTCCCATCCACCAGACTGTCGTAAATAATAATTTCCAAAGTCTGCATACACGACGAGCGATTGACCATGATCGTCATTCGCTTCCCATTGATATTGCTATTGCAATTTGGCCATGTTGCCCAACTTCAACATCTGATCCGCAAACGATTGGCTACAAAACAAAGTCAATGAGATCACTTGTATGAGTGAGTTCAGTAGACGAAGCAGCAAAAACCAGTAGAGTCAGAAGGGTGACGTCATGCGCATCACCAGCACTCCGTCATCGACGCGCCGCGCGTGGACTTCAACCAGCGAGGATTGAAGACCGACTTCCGTCAGCCCACCGCACGCATCCGCTAAAGTGCGATGTACCACCACATCCGTCCTTGAGGTTGGGTGAATGAGTTGTGAGAATCGATTGATTGATGGAAACACGGCGAACACTCAGGCAAAGCAAGCACCATTGTGCAAGAGAGCGCGCGTCCCGCAGGCAGTAGCAACAGAGAGAGAGAGAGACAGCATGGCATCCGTAGAACAGCAGCAGCAGCAGAACGGGGAGGAGGCGAAGCGCGAGCAGGCGCTGAGCCCCAGCAGCGACACTGTCACCAAGAAGAAAGAGAGCGCCAGCGATCGCGGTCTGCGTACGTGCTCGCTTGTCCGTTTCCTGACGTGATGCGATGATGGTGTCATGCTTAATGACTTAATGACTGGTTGCATTGGCTGATTGTGTGTGTGGGTGTGCTACATTGTGGATATTCATTAGTATGGACGCCATCGCAGAAGATCCTGGACACGTCGCACTGGACGCACTTCACCAAGTTTGTCAACGAGCAGCACGGGTGCGTGGTGGATGGATCGATCGTATTGCGCTTTGTCTATTGATGTAGCTGGCTGGGTGTGAATAACTCTTTGACGGAAGCAATCGTGTGGTATTTGGTGTACGTGCAGGTTGTCGCTCACCAAGCCGGATGAGCTCTGGACGTGGTCGGTGGAGCACCTCGAAGCGTTCTGGGACGCGGTACGACACTCTCTCTGAAGTACTGCCTCGTTGGTGTGTGCTTTGTATTGAATCGCATGTCCCTCCATGTTTCTCTCTCTCTTTCTCTCTTTTGTCTCTCTAGTGCTGGAAGTACACGGGTGTCATCTCGTCCGCGCCATACGAAAAGGTGATTGACGACGCCTCGAAGATGCCCGGCGCCAAGTTCTTCCCTGGCGCGAAGCTCAACTTTGCCGAGAACCTGCTGCGCTTCCGCGACGACCACCCGGCGATCATCTTCAAGGCTGAGACAAGCAACAGAGAGACTGTGATCTCGTACAAAGAGCTCTATGTGCGCGTGGCGCAGCTCGCGGCGCGGCTCGCGGAGCTGGGTGTCGTGCCCGGGGACCGCGTCGTCGCATACACGCCCAACATCCCCGAGACGATCATCGCGATGCTTGCGGCTACGAGTCTCGGCGCGATCTGGTCGAGCTGCTCGCCAGACTTTGGCTCGCAGGGCGTACTCGACCGCTTCGCACAGGTATCGTATTGCTTACAATGTAGCCATTCGCTGTGTGTCGACTAGTGACAGATTGAGCTCACCGTCACTCTCTCTCTCTCTCTCTCTCTCTGCCCTTTATAGATCACGCCAAAGGTGGTGTTCGCGACCGACGGGTACTTTTACAAGGGCAGCCGCGTGGACACGATGCCACAGCTGCGCGAGATCATGAGCCAGCTGCCGTCCGTGGAGAAAGTGGTGGTGTTCCGCTTCACGATCCAGGAGACGCACGACCTGGACCTCTCTAAGATCTCCACGAACGCCGTGTACCTGGACCAGTTTCTGTGCGAGTCCAAATCGTCAACCAGTAGCAGCGAGATCAACTTTGCGCAGCTGCCGTTCGACCACCCGGTCTACGTCATGTACAGCAGCGGCACGACGGGGCTGCCAAAGTGCCTCGTGCAGGGACCAGGCGTGCTGCTGAACCACATGAAGGAGCACATGATCGTACGTACAACTGCCTGACTGCTCGGCGTGCTAGCATTGATGAAGATGTATGCACGTATGAAGTCGTTATACTGACAATGACTATGTGTTTGATCTGCAGCACTTGAACATCTCGCGAGAAGACAAGGTGTTTTACTACACCACCACTGGGTACACCTTCACGTTGCTGTGCACTCTTACAGTTTTTTTCCCTCTGTTGCTCTAACCATGTATATCCTTGTCTCTCTCATTTGTACAGCTGGATGATGTGGAACTGGCTCGTGAGCGTCCTTGGCGCCGGTGCGACGGTCGTGATCTTTGACGGGAACCCGCTGTACCCATCGCCGAGCGCGCTCTGGGAGTACGCGCAGAACGTCGGCGTGACAGTCTTTGGCACGAGCGCGCGCTACTTGGCGGCGGTCATGGATGCTGGCTGCAAGCCTGGCAAGGAGTTCAACCTCTCCAAGCTGCGCCTGATCGCTTCAACCGGCTCGCCTGCGAGCACCAACATCTTCAAGGTCAGTGAAAAGAGTTTGGTTGAATGGCCTTGTTCGTGGGTAGTGCTTCCTATTGAGTGGCATTGTAATGACACTGTGGCGATCTTTGTTTGTTTTCTGTATGCTAGTTTGTGTACGGAGACATCAAGAGTGACGTGCAGTTCGCCTCCATCAGTGGTGGCACGGACCTCAACGGATGCTTCGCGCTGGGTTGCACTAACTTGCCGGTGTACGATGGCGAGCTCCAGGTGCGCGGTCTGGGACTCGACGTGCACATCTACAACGACGACGGCAAGGAGGTTTTCCAGGAGCAGGGCGAGCTGATCTGCGGCAAGCCGTTCCCGTCCATGCCGCTGCACTTCTGGAACGACAGCGACGGAGCCAAGTACTTTGGCGCATGTAAGTGTTGGCACTTGTTGAGCTTGTCCTACCTGCAAAATGGGTGGACTGACGTTTGACCTGTGCTCTGTGACTGGCGTAGACTTCGACACATTCCCAAACATCTGGCGACACGGTGACTTTGCTGAGGTGACCAAGAACGGCGGTGTGGTGATTTATGGCCGCTCGGACGCAACGCTCAAGCCCGGCGGCGTTCGCATCGGCACGGCAGACATCTACAAGATCATGGAAGCGATGGATGAGATCGCGGACTCGGTCGTGATCGGCCAGAACTACACGCTGAACGATGGCACGCCGGACGTGCGCATCGTGCTCTTCGTCGTCATGGCTGAGGGGTTCGAGTGCACGCCCGAGTTCAAGAAGAAAGTGACCAAGCAAATCCGCGAGCAGGCGTCGCCGCGTCACATGCCGGGGCTTATCGCAGCGTGTCCCGAGATCCCGTACACTGTGAGCGGCAAGAAGGTGGAGCTCACGGTCAAGAAGATCATCGACGGCCACGCGGTGACGAACAAGAGCGCACTGCGCAACCCGGAGAGCTTGCCCTGGTTTGAGGCCTTTGCTGCTACTTTGAAAAACGGCAATTAGCTCAGCAAGTAGATGGAGAGAGAGAGAGAGAGAGAGATGCAGGCTTGGGCGGAGTCCAATTGTTTCAGAAAAGCTGCTAATGAATGTCAACTTTAATACCAAAGCACCCACCCAGTGATAATTCTTACGCCTTGGCGATGCCTACTGAGTTGTCTGCAGACTCTGGAAGAACGCATCAAAGTGGTTGTAAATGTCCTCGCCCGAGCTCCACGGAACCACCTTCGCCTGCACTTTGTCCTGGTTCGCCAGGATCTTCTTTAGCAGCCCGTAGGATTTCCCGTCGGCGTCGTCCGCACGCGCAAACACGACGTCGTTGCTGGTGAGCCTGGTCGATGGGCAGAAGTCACCGCCGCCGTCGCCCACGTAGAGCACGTGCTTGAAGCCCGGGCTGTCGCGCCGGATCTGGTCCAGAATCGCGCCTTTGCACATGTTCGCGGGGCAGTTGGGGCATCCGTGCGGGTCGATCTCCAGAGCGTGGTACGGCTGCACACGCAGGCGTCTGCCGTCGCTCCCAGCCTCCACGCCAAAGTAGCCCCGGTTCGTGAAGACCTCGCTCACGTGCGCAGAGAGCTCGTGGTGCGCGAGCATGCTCTCGATGTACACCGTGTTGGCGTCGCTGACGATCTTGAGGTCGGCGCCGTGGGCGACTACCGCAAGCCGCGCAGCGTCCAGCATGCGGTCAAGCACGGGGATGCGCGCGAGCGTGTCGCGGATCAGCGCGGGCGTGACGTGCGGCTGCTGCTCTGAGAGCTCATGCAGCAGCTCGTCCATGAGCGCGGTCCAGGAGAACGCCGCTTGCTGCCGCTGCGCAAGGCGCGTCCTGAGCGTGTCCAGCAGTGGCGCGTGCAGCTGCTTGAACACGAACATGTCCGAGTTCTCGTTTACGAGCGACCAGTCGTAGTCGAACACCACGAGCACCTCGTGCTTCTTCTTCACTGTTGTCGCAGTGGCCATCTTGTTGCGCTAACAATGCTGCGAAGAGCTCCTTTTGGTCGTAACGTTAACTGAGAATGACAAGCATGGCCAGTTTTACTTTTATTGACGGATAGGAGCGGGTCGGGTGGGTTCGAAATGCTACTTCAAGTGGGTTTACGGGCTTCATCTGGAAACCCACCTTCCGTCTATAATGTATACTTGATTTTTGTATGTAAAGTAAAATGGGTTAGCATCAAAGTCAACCTTTGAGCCAACCTCTGCTTGCTTTCGACCCGACCTGATCCGACTAAGTGCGAATGTCGCGTCTCGTAATTTGCATTGGCACTAAAAAAGCAACTCTGCCACCATTCTCTATCGAGCGATCGATCGGACGAGCCATTGCCTCATCGCCTGACTGCTTGCTCTTCGGAGCGACTCACTGCGCGGCGGCTGCTGACTGGACGCGATGGGGCTCTCGGCCGAGGAGCTCAACGCGGAGACGCTCTTCCCGGGCGACACAATCGAGTACTTCTCCATGGTGCGGGCGTCTATCTTCATTCACTCGTTGCATGAGATCATGCCTGTGAACGAACGTGTTGACGTGTTGCACAAGTATTGCAGTATTGAGAAACATCACGTTCCCCGTTTGCAACAAAGTGCGCAATCGCGCACTTGCACTTCCATAGTTGATGCAGTAATGCAACTAACAATGCTTTACTGTACTTGCGCTTGTGCTCACGCGTGCGATGCATTGCTTTGTAGGCGTTCGTGGCGGGCGACCCGCGCGGCCATCGCGTCGCCAAGGTGCTCAAAGTGCTCAAGGATGAGCCCGAATACCCGCTTCGACTCGAGAGCCAAGAGCTGTACGTGGCCCATCATTTTGGCGTACTGGTCCATCAATGTTTGCTAAGTGCACTTGTTAATGCGATTGTCACCATGCAGACTGCCGATTACGCTCATGATAAGACGAAAGCTCGATCGCCATGACGACGAAATCGATCCTGCTGGTATGATACACCGCCACGCTAATGAAATATACCAAGCAGTGCACTGGCTGTACTGATCATAATGGCGTGGCTGCTGTAGTTGCAAAGTGGCGCAAGATCCGCACGTTCAAGCTCGTGACGGGCGAAGTGAAGGGCAAGACGCGCGCCGATCGCCTGAACGAAGGGCTCAAACAGGTATTCTGTCTATCTGTCTACACTCTTGTCGCTTCTATTCTCCATTGTGATGTATGCAACTCTTCACTGACTGTGTTCGGGTACTGATCGCTTGCAGAGCATGACGAGCGCGATCCAAACCGCGAAAGCCACATTTGCGGCTCAAAAAGGCTCAATTAGCGAGCCATTTAAAGATGACGAGATGGCCGAGAAGAGAGCCAAGAAGAAGAAGAAGAAAATCAAGCCTGAGCCAAAGAGCGAGTGGTTCCAGCAGCAGCAGCTCTCGTTCTTCAAGCGGGATGCACCAAAAGACAAGGACAAGGGCAGAGATAGAGACAAAGACGACTTTCAAGCCAAGCGAGTGAGTCTGGACTCCATGAGTAGAAGAGAGGAGGACACTGGTTACTCAGCGTCGTCGTCTTCCTCATCGCCACAGCGACTGCGGAAAGAAGAGAGCAGCAGTGCGCTCAAGCACAAGAAGCCGCGTTTGCTGCTTTCGTCCCCGTCTCCCCCACTTTCACAGCAGAAACCACCGCGAGTAGGAGCTCTTCTCTATCACAAGAAGAGCTCCTCGTCGCCGTTCAAGTCGCGAGATCTAGAGAAGAAGAAGAAGAGGTTACCAGCAGCAGTAGCATCGCCACCATCACTGCCGAGAGAGAGCAAATACTTTAGTGGCTCTCTGCAAAAGTATACGAAGAAGCCCAACGGCTCGCTGCTGCAGTTCATGGACGAGATCGAAGAGAAGAAGAGTTCGCGCGGCACGACGCTGGACGAGTACCTGGCGCTGGATCGGGAGCAGAAGAGCCTCATCCAAAAGCTCAAGCGCCCCAAGAGTGACGACGGAGACGTGGAGACGCGTACTGATAAGTCTAGCAGCAGCAGCAGCAATGGCAGCAAGTGGGAGCGCGACCGGCAAAACTTTCGCGCCAAGCCGCAGCAGGAGAGCAGGTGGAAAGTGGACTCCCAGTTCCTGAGCAACTGGCTCAAGAGCGGCAGCAAGCAGCAGCAGCAACAACAACAGGCGACGAAGAAGAGCGATCGTCAGAGCTCGTTTTCATCAGGCAGACGAACGAGTCTGGATCGACCTAAGAATGGGACGACGCTCAGTGGTGGACAATCGCCAAAGAGAAAGGACCTGAACTTCCTCATGATTCCGCTACCGAAAGCCACAGAGAAACAACAGCAGCAGCAGCAACTTCACAAGCAACAGGACAAACACAAGCGGAATGACGAGAACGACAGGGGAAAGGACAGGGATCTCCATCGCAAACGCAAGCGCTCGAGCGACTTCTCATCCCCTACCAGGCGTCCTCACAAGGTAAGGACAAGCTGACAGTGAAAGTCTGGTTGAGGTGTGGGCTTCTGCCATTGGACTGAAGATTCGCTCGCGTGATTCGACTCTGTACGTGCACGTGCAGGCCTCAGAGCGCTCGAGAGCCCAGAGTCCGACCACGCCCGACCTCATGGGCACGTGGATCTCCAAGAAGCGAGGCTGAGACTCCATCGAAAGGCGACCAGCCACACCACACCACACACACACACGACGAGAGGGACCGATGCACACCACTACTTGCATTTTTGGTAATTTATTTTCTTCTTTTTGTGTGTGTTGGTTTGTCCACATAACGCGCTGGCTAACTAGAAAAATCATCATTCAAGACTCGCATCTATGGGCTTTGGGCTCTTTCCGTTCAGAAAAGCGTCAGTGTTTGACCTTTCCGATACCTCCTCACAAAGCGGGCATACCTGTCAGTGCCTACTGCTGCCATGCCTCTGCCTCTTGTCCCCGCACCTATTGTCGCTTGGCGAGTCGGAAGCCGCCGTCGTCGAGCTTCCAGATGCCGAACGTATAGCAGAAGCGGATGAGGATGATCTCGCGCAGCATTGTGATGGTCGCCGAGACTACGCTGAGCTTCGAGCCGGGGATCTCGCGCCACTTCACCGCCACTTCCTACATGATCAGCACAGCAACATTAACTCAGCTCTCTCTCGTAGTACAGCCGCCAGTAGCATACACACACACCTTGACGCTTAGCTTGCGCGCCGCCGCGATGTAGAGCAGCTCGACGTCGAAGGCCCAGCGCTCGATGTGCATGGGCGTGAACACGACGCGCGCCGCCGTGCGGTCGAAGAGCTTGAAGCCACACTGCGTGTCGCGCACGTTCCGTACGCAGAGCGTGGACACGATGAGGTGGAAGCCGTGCATGAGCAGGTTGCGAATCGGGTTGCGCTTCGTGATCGCCTCTTCCTCCAGGTGTGCGCGGCTGCCGCACACAACCACGCCCTCTTTCTGTAGTTGGTCACCGGCGATCGCGGTCTCGAGCTTGGCCAAGTCGCGGATCTCGGTCGCGTTGTCCGCGTCGACAAAGAGGATCTTGGTACCGCGCGCGCGCATCACGCCCTTGCGGATCGCGCCGCCCTTGCCGTGGTTCTTCTGCAGACGCAGCAGACGGATGCGCTCGATCGTGTGCTTCTTCACTTCGCCCAGCACCACCTCCACGGTCTTGTCCTGACTGCAGTCGTCCACCACGATGATCTCGTACGAAAAACTCCTGTTGTGTACCAATAGATAGAATCAGCACACACTCAGAGCCATACCCACACGTCTTTGCTCGGTATATCCATGTGTGTATATCAACGTACGGATCTTTCGCGCGGCGTTCGTCCAGATACGCCACCGTGTCTTTTAGCGTCACGAGGATGCGGTCCTCCTCGTTGTACGCCGGCATGATCACCGACAGCGTGCACGTGGCTCGCTCGTCGCCCAGCGACCCAAACGCGTGCCTTCACATACACAGAGAGACCCAGGTATCAAATCAGGCATACACAGAGCAAGTAATTCAGCTCCACCATCCCTCAAAGCTATGGAACCGCATGACATACAATCGCGTGGTGGGGTTGGTGTCGTTCGGGTCCTCGAACGTGTTCTCCTGCGCGGGGTCCGTCTCCCTGGCGAGCTGCCGCGCCTCCACGATCGGCTCGCGCATCCAGCGCAGCAGCAGCGCGAGCCCCATGCCCAGCGGCGCCAGCACCAGCAGCGCGGCGGCCCAGAGCAGCAGCAGCTGCTGGCTGTCGGCGGCGATGGCATCTCCGTCGGCGCTCGCCATGATCTGCTCGTCGTGATTGAGGAGCTTTTTGTGCTTCGTGTCCAAGTTTCACTGACGCTTTGGTCTGACAACAAGCACTGCCCCCTGTTTGGCATTCACAGCGATTTTAAATAGAGATATTGATCCACATGTGGGCTTTGCAGCAGATACGTGGGGAGTTGGGTGTGGGTTTGACACTGATACTGTAGAGCTGGTAATAACTACACATACCAACGTCGACGAGTCTGTCTATCAACTTGGCAACAATGTAATCCCAAAGAGAAGAGCAAACCACAGACATGCTTCATTGTTCATGCATGCATACACACAGCGTCATGTGCTGTAGTTGTAGTGCTTGATCCATATGAGTGAAAGCCTGTTCTATTGAGTGAGATGAGGGATCTCTCAGTATCTATCTACATGATCGAGGTATCATTCGGAGACAGTGGGGGTCCTGACTCTCTTCGCGTCGGGGCCTTGAACGCACTGTGCACCCACTTGTCCGCGTCGCCGCCGCAGAAGAAGACCCGCCAGTTGGTGAAACACCCGCGGTCGAACGGCGAATGGTCGTCCGGGAGCGACCGCAGGTACGTGATCGCGGACCGTCGAGCGTGCTCCCATGAAGTCTACAACAGGAGATACATACACACAGAAAATTAGCACTCGTCAATAACAACACAGCTTGGTGCTCCTGTTAGAAGCGCCTCTCATACACCGACCTGGTTGGTGGAGATGAGGAACGCCTGGTAAATGAACAGCGGGATGGCGATCAGCAGCACACAGAACACAGAGAACCACGCGATGAGGTAGAGCCAGTTGGCCTTGAACCACTCGTCCACGTTGTCCTGGAGCGTGAACGCATCGGCGGCAACACTGATCATCACCAGCCCCTCCACCGCCTGCACGAAGAGGTACACGACGAACTTGCGGCGGTTCTGCTCGCCCACGCACGTGCCCGCGCAGTCGCAACTGCAATTCAGCCAGAGAACAAAGCACAGTACTCCCAAGTTAGCGCTTGTATAAGGCAGCATCACCATGGGTTCATTATTAGCATGATACTACAAGCGAAGCACGTACTGGTGGTCATACTGGCGAACGCACTTCTCGCAGTCCTTGCTGTCAGTATCAGATACACACACAAGAGCATTGGCATTCGGCACATAGCTATCCATACGAGCCACAACACGCCAGACAGTATAATGTATAGCGCAGTACCAGTGCTTCGCGCGAAGCGGTTGCGTGAGTTGGCAGAGCTCGCAAAAGTGCAGCCCCATCGACCCGCTCACATCCCCGCTCTTGCTGTGCTGGTCGTTGTGACTGGACACGAGCGAGTCCGAGTCGCTCACGTGCTCGCTATCTTCGACGGTACTGCCAGCCTCCAGATCTGCCTGCTGCTGCTGCTCGGCGCGCTCCACATACCCGGGTGACGACGTCTGCAGGATGACGTAGCTGGTCAGGTTCGCGACGGCGACCGCGATGGCGAAGACGAACCCGCCCGTGGAGAGCACTTGGGGGCTCAACGAGCCGCTGTACACCAGCACCGCGTAGACGTACACGTGCAGCCCCAGCCACCAGCAGCGTGCGGACCAGCGGCGCTTGGACGCGCTCGCCAAGTTGCGCGGTGGCGGCGCCATCTTCTCTTCCTTCTTCTTGGCCTTCGTCTTGCGAAATGGCCGATCTGACCTGAGTCACGAAAAATCCACTTTTGACATTACTGTATGTGCGTTTATTAGTAGACCCGACAAATGCATCAGACCAGCAGTCCCCTGACCCTTGATGGCTACACTTTGACACTTTGGGCTCTGAGCTCTTTCTTGGAAGGATTGGCCGTTTATGAAAAAAAAGCGGATATGAATTACGAGCTGCTGCTGGTGTGGTTATGGTATGCTGTGCTTGGGTTGCTGGCCGTGGCCCCTGTCTCGTTGTGCTCCGAT
>JAADVN010001061.1:0-10936 GCA_023335535.1 Globisporangium spinosum | reverse complement strand
GGTGCATCGCTGTTCTAGAGCTCATGGGGAGCAAGACACCGTATTAGCGACCGTTGATGCTTGCTTAAACGCTTTCATTACCAATGTTACCGGTTTGGTCTTATAAATATTTCCGCCCCCCCCAAAAAACGATATTTTTTCCAGCTCCATGAGATTTTGGGTTTGAATGCTGAAATTAACACTACAAGCTGAACGCATAAACAAAAGCAGCGTGTCTAAATTTCAGCCAATTTGATGAAGATTTCCGTTCACAACACGAAAAAGTCGGGTGGTCTTATAATCCCTGCCACCACTGTAGGAACTCACCAAAAGTCACATCATGTACTGAGATGAGATATATTTGGTAGGCTAAACGTGGTTCCTCAATACGTGGTCCTCAGTATTGTGTGACCCACATATGCGCTTCCAATTGCACAATCTCGCGGCGGCCGAGATCTCTGCTTCCCTAATCGCGGGAACGGATCACTCCATCAGCTTCTTCAACTTCTCGATAGCGTGCAGTGGACGATCGAAGAATCATTCGTCTAATGCATGTCTTGCGAGAAAAATGCAGCACCGCACCAGCCAAGAGCTCACCTCAGCCAACAACAACAAAGCACATCCGCCAATGCTGCATTGCAAGTGTAGCCAGCTCAGTGTGCTCTTCTTCTCAGACACAACTGAAACAAGTGTACGTCCGCATCCCATCACCTGTTGCACTGTTGCAAAAAGCACCGCGCGCGCTTCTCAGGACCTCAGGTGAGCGCTTTGCTTTGCTTTGTGCTTTGGTCCAACATGACATGTATAACAGCAATTGCTACTGCACCGTGCGGTACTTTGTATCCGATTCGCCAGCATCAAATTGCAATGGGAGAATTGATCCATTTGCAAGTGAGTTTGATTGATTTGGGGATGTTTGTCTGTCCATAGGAACATGACCCCGAAAACCCATGCACCAAAACATCATCCACGCAGAGGAGCTTAAATGGTGTGTATGTGACTCTGTGTGTTGTTTGGTGCCTATGGAAGCTGGATCATGAGGTTGGCATGCATCTTCACACAGCGGGGCGAAAGGTCGGAATGAACAAGTCAATCTGTCTACGCAGGGCTCAAGATGAACGCTCTCAGATTCAAAACCCTGAGAAGCCTATGGGGTTGGTTCTCGCCGTGGCTTCGATCACTTTGCTTAGAAGAAAGCGGCATGAGCATACGAAGATCACTTGTGTATGCACCATGCTCATGGCATTTTTGTGCTGGAGCAATTGTGTTGCGGACATGTCTGGCTCAGGAGCAGTGCTTAATGCGGTCGCTTCAGTGCGTTCATGTTTTCCAGAGTTTCTTACAAAAGCCAAGTAAAAATGGGAACTTCAGAAAGCTCGCTTTTTGCAATAAGCTGTTGAAGTAGGGCGCTTTCTTGTGAACCGCGAGCCAGGTTGTGGCCGTGTTCGCGGTTTACTAGAAAGGATCCTACTCCATCAATACTTCTGAAAAATCTTATGCAAGTATGAAGATGACGATGGACTCGAAGCGGTGATTCCCTCATTTTGAAAAGTGGATGTTCGTGTCACCCACCTCTTTAAAAAATTCATTCTAATTTATACTTGGAGTTTGCATCCACATTTCGAGTTAGCTTCGTTTCCGATTTTAGAGGGGACGAGACACGATTAGGGGTGTTTTCCCGTCCAATCAGCGAGCTCCGAGTTAAAAATAGCGGATTCGCTCTTTTTGCTTTTGCTTTTAGTTTCGCCCCGTCTTTCCCTGTTTTTGTCTGATTGTCAAGAATAGCCAACTCTGGTTGTGGTTCAAGTGGGTGCGAATGCGTGAGGAATGGATCCACTTTTCCCATTGTCGACTCATTTTGCTTTGCTTTTTGGCAAATTCGGATCTCTATGAGTTTTTGTGTGGTGGCGAGAGAGAGAGAGAGAGAGAGAGAGAGGCAACAAGCTCGCTCAAAGCAAGCGGACAAGAGCGGGCCAGCAGCCGCACAAATACTCAGTATTTATCAGGTTCAAACGGGCCAGCAGCCGGATAAGAAGAAGAAGAATGAGGAAGCTTTTTCGAACGCAGAGAAAAAGATCGGTCTTTTGGTCGCGCATACTGAAACCAAGTGAAGCCCGTTGTCAAAAAAAGAACCGTGGAAGAACAAGCAGAGAACCAAAAATAAAGAGCTCCTCCTCCCCCCCACTCCCCCTCCATTCTTCTCTATTTGCTTGTCTGTCTGTCTGTCTGGTGTATGCTACAGTGCTGGGAAGCAAAGGCAGCAAGCAAAGCCAAAGCGAGCAGAGCTGGTGGAAAAAATCAGGCTTGGCGCACGCAATTCGCCATCGAGAGAGAAGGAAGAAATAGATTCGCCACGACCTCTCTATTGCACGCAGCAGCAGAGCGAGCACACCCACGCCGCGAGCAAGCCGCCTGGCCGATCTTTCTTGCCGAAAGCAGCCACTTCACTCGCGCTCTCGCTTCTGCCCAGCAGACACCACGCCACGCGCCTCTCGAGAGCCGTCCATTTGGATTCCCCCGGTCAGTCAGTTCAAGCGACGGAAAGCGTTTCCTGGGATCTTAGTTGGCCAATCCACCCGACCGTCCATCCGTCCGTCCGTCCGTTGCCGAGTGAGTGAAGCCTGTCACTTGTGTTTGTGTCTGTGTCTGTGGTGGTGTATATATCCATCCATCCATTCATCCATTGATTGGCGACCACAGAGAAAGATCGCACCAGCAGCTTCAAGTGGCTCCATTTGACTGCAAGAACTCCCCTTCAAGACCCCCAAGCAACCTCCAGATAGAACAGCCATGGTCGCGCACGAGAATGCCGCGCTCGCGGACGCCATCAACCGCCACCCGCTGCGCCTGCCGCCGCGCAACGAGCTCCGAGCGAGCGAGGTGGAGGCCAGCCGGAACAACAAGCGGAAGGCCAATAGCATGATGATGATGGCGGCGGCTCAACAACAACAACAACAGCAGCAGCAGCGGTTCAGCGACGATGCCGACGACGACAGCGACACGGAGGACGACGTGCCCATCGCGGCGCACTTTTCCAAGATCATGAAGATGGAGAAAGCGCGATCCGCGAGCCAGAGCCAGAGCCAGAGCCGCCATGCCACCTCCAGTGGCGCCTCCTCAGTTAATAGAATAGATAATAGCAAGATGTACAAGACCAACGAGACGGCGAACCACTCTCTACAGCAGCAGCACCAGCGCCAGCAGCAACACCAGCACCAGTCTGTCCCTGTGGTGACACCACCATCATCCAAAGAACGAGACGGCACGAAGCGATCCAAGCCCGAAGCCCCCAAGTTCCTGCTACTGCTCTTCGAGATCCTACAGACCGAGAACCCCAAAGTGATCCGGTGGTCGGAGGACGGGCTCTCGCTGCAGATCCTGGACCCGGCGCTGGTCACCGACAAGATCCTGCCCAAGTACTTCAACCACACCAACTTCCACAGCTTCCAGCGGCAGCTCAATTACTTTGGCTTCCGCAAGTGGACCAAGTCCAAGACCGACATCTGCACGTTCAGCCACCCGTACTTTCGCCAGAACCAACCGGAGCTGCTGCAGCTCATCAAGCGCAAGAAAGCGCCGCGCCGCACGCCGGTCGCGGATAAAGTCGACGGCTACTGCAACCAGCTGGACGGCAAGAAGCAGTTGCTGCCGCTCAGTCCCACGGGGAAGAGAAAGCTACCAGCGTCAGCAGCCGCTTCGGACGAGAATGACCGCCATCATCGCGCTAATTCAGCGGCGTCGTCCCAGTCGCAGACCCATCACCACCACATGTATCAGCAGCAACAACAGCAGCACCAGGGCTTGAACGCATCAAACGTTCTAATCCAACCAGCCCAGCTCCACGGAGTCGCGATCACGCCGCTGAGTCAGCATCAGCACCAGATCCAGCAGCAACAGCAGCAGATCCATCGCGACCAAGCTGGTTTACAGTACCTGCCAGCGTCAGCACTTCTGAACAATGTCATCTCGCCTCTCGCAGCGAGCGAGTGCAACAAGAAAGCCAAGAAGATCGACAAAAAGGCGTACTTGCCCGCTTCCAGCGCCGCCGAGTACCACGCGTCCAAGGACCCGATCGCGGCGTCCATGTGCGAGATGTCGGCGGCGATGCACAGCGCGGGGGATCGACTCTCGGCTGTGAACGTGTACAGCCACTCGCTGCCGACGCTCGACATTGTTCGCAATCGCATCATCCGGAGACAGAACGTGAGCAACCAGGCACAGAGTGCGAGTGGTGGGAACGGAGCGAATGGCGAGCACTTTGCGTACCACGGCTACGCGTCGCCCCTCACTGTCAACAGCAGCCTCGCAGCGGCAACCGCGCAGATGCTGGAGAACAACCGACCAGAGCTGATGAATCCGATGACTCCCGTTGGAGTTGGTGGTGGCGACAATATGAACACCAGCAGTCCGGCGGCGTTCACGAACTCGTTCAGCGACCCCGTGGACATCTTGTTGCGCATCAAGAAGTCGCGCGCGATGTCCACCTCGGATGGACAGCAAAACTCGAACCCGAACCAGCTCACCGAAGCAATGATGATCTCTGCTTCCGATCCGAACAACAAGCAAGCGGTCGAGCAGCAAGACATGGCGTCGCTGCACAACTTCCTGATCAGCCACACACTGTACACGAACCGCCTCGAGTCGCAGCTGAAGATGGCGATGGAGGAGAACGACGCACTCAAGCACCTCGTGGACGACAAGCACCGCGAAGTGGAGGCGCTCAAGAGCGAGCGCAAGAGGCTGCAGCAGGAGAACGCCGTGCTGGTCGATGACAAGAACAAGCTGTTTGAGATCAACCGTGAGCTGCTGGGCAAGCTCTTCCCGCAATGACGCCCGATGAGTGGTGTTGGCGTTGGTGGCAGTTGCTGCTGGGAGATCGCGGGGGACTGTCCGAGTCTTTTTTCTGTATTTCGATAGTTTGATGGTATATAAAAGCAGGATGATGATGAAGAAAGCGAGGAAGAGTCCTCCTCAGATGGACACAGGAAAACGAATGGTCCAGAAGCGTTCAAGCCATATAAAGGACGAGAAACGTGGCTCACAAAGTAAAAGCAAAGCAACAAAAAATGACAGGATGATAGCGAAAAGTATGCAAAAGTACAATTTGAAAAACTAATTTCACTCAAAACAACACAATACACCACTACATTTGTGGAGAAAGAAGAGAAAAGACAACATCATCTCTATTTCATCAATCAATGGATGTTATCTGACGGTGATTTAATGCTGGCACTGGCCTGGGAAGCGCGGCAGTGGAATCACGTCACGGATGTTGTCCATACCCGTGGCGAAGAGCACCAGGCGCTCAAAGCCGAGCCCCCATCCTGCATGTGGCACAGTGCCGAATCGGCGCAGGTCCAGGTACCAGTTGAGGTCGCCACCTGACTCGCCACCCTTCGCTGCTTCTTCCGCGATTTCCTCGGGCACAAGACCGAGCTTGCGCATCTTTGCCTCGAGGAGCTCAAAGCGCTCTTCGCGCACGCTCCCGCCGACCAATTCACCGATCTTTGGCACCAAGAGGTCCATGCCAGCGACCGTTTCTCGTCCTTCTGAGTCTGGCGTGTTCTTGCGCATGTAGAAAGCCTTGATGTCGGCTGGGTAGTCGGTCACAAACACCGGTCCACCGACGTATTTCTCCGCCAAGTACCGCTCGTGCTCGGTCTGTAGGTCCATGCCCCACTCTGGGTTCTTCTCAAACTTCATACCAGTCTTCTGCAGAATTTCGATCGCTTCCGTGTATGTGATACGCGCAAATTCGTGTTCACAAAGCTGCTGGAGTCGCTCCGAGATCTGCTTGTCGTAGTTCTTGTTGAAAAACTCAATGTCCTCGGGGCGCGACTGCAAAGCCTGCTTGATGGATCGCTGCACAGCACCCTGGGCAGTCTCAATGCACTCTTCAAGACCGGCAAACGCCATCTCCGGCTCCACCATCCAGAATTCCGCCAAGTGGCGTGTCGTGTTGCTGTTTTCAGCGCGGAAGGTTGGACCAAACGTGTACACTTTGCTCAACGCGCACGCATACATCTCCGCGTGCAGCTGACCCGATACCGTGAGGTACGTTGGGGTGCCAAAAAATTCGTTCTTACCATCTACAGGCATGAACAGTAGGCAGGTTTGTTAAGCAAACAAGAGGCTCTTCGTAGAACGTATCAGGGACTTACTTGTCTTACCGTTCTTCGCAATGCGGAACTGTTCCCCAGCGCCTTCGCAGTCGCTCGAGGTCAGGATCGGACTGTGGAGCTGCAGAAAGTCGTTCTCTTGGAAGTATGAGTGAAGTCCTTGACTATCAAAATACAAACGACATAACCAATCTTGTCAGTCTATTGTCCAAACTTCATGGTTCAGACAATCGCCACATTAAGCAAAACCAACCTGAGCGCGTTGCGAACTCTCGTGACAGCGCCGAACGTGTTGGTGCGCGCGCGCAAGTGCAGGTTCTCGCGGAGAAACTCGAGGGAGTGGTACTTCTTCTGCAGCGGATACACTTGCGCATCACACTTGCCGAGCAGGTCCAGCTTGTCCGGGTGCAGCTCCAGGCGCTTCTGCTTGCCGCCTGGCACTTCACGAAGCACTCCTTCCACAAACACGCTCGAGCCGACCGTGAGATCCGCTATGCTCACATCCAAGCCGCTGGCGGTGCTACTGTTGGTTTCAGTATCGCTGCCAGCGACAGGGAGGATGATCTGCATCTCGGCGAGGCACGAGCCGTCGTTCACGTTGACAAAGTTGACCGACTTGTGCTTGCGCACAGACTTGACCCAGCCGCCGAGAGCGACGCGCGCGCCGTCTTCGAGCTTGCGCGCCTCGCTGATCGTCGAGCGCTCGAAGCGCTTGCACACTGCAAATGCGCGGACTTGCTGTTGCTGTTGCAGCACACGCACCTGTCGCTTCGCCGCCTGCATGAGCATCATCGCGCAGCAACTCGTCTTGTCTTTTCAGCCCCACGATCTGATGAGCTGCTCGAATGTGCATCATCATGCATCGCTCTGCCAGACAAATTCTGGCGGGCATTTTTACCCAATCAAAAGCAATGTGAGCACAAAGATGTAAATAATAAAAAATAAAATGACTGTATATGCTATTAAACATGCAAAGGCAACGATAGTTGTAGATCATTGAACAAATATGTAAATGAATAAAAAATGTAGTAGCTTTCTGCTGATTGATTTCTGTTCACAGCCACATCGAAGATCGCAACTTGCTGACCAAGCACCAAAATTCGAAGATGATGAGTGCGCTCTTCAGACAGCGGCATGATAGGGCGTTGCACAATCATTCTCTGCATCAACTAGATGACCCCACAATCAGTAGCTGTAGCCTCTGTCCGACGCTGCTTTGGCTGGGACCTGCTTGCTCTGCGATGGAATGTTATTGTGTGCTGGTCGACATCGAGGCACAGCGCTCATCGCAGCACAGCGCTCATCGCAGCACAGCGCTCATTGTGTTGTGCTGATGCAGAGTTTTGTTGGTATGTATATGCCAAATCGTTCACTTTGGTAACCAAAGTACGATTTTGATGGATGAATGGATTTTCATGGCAAGAATGAATTTCTTGCATCATCCGTTCACATGCATCCCACACTTCTTAGCAATCGTTCACTTTGCCCCCATTTCGAAATCCGCAGACTTTGCAATTGAGCACTGAGTATAGTACTATACCCTCGATGGTGCCCGTTCCAAGTCAAATTGCAGTATACTTGGTTCCTCCAATCACGCCCTTCATCCAAACAACAAAGCATTTGAGGCAGTCCATTCCACAACCAGATCAAATCACAGCGCGCGCTTGTGCATCCGAACATGCGAGCAAGCAGGTATAATTTTTGATACAAAGCAACTTGCTCGAATCGTGTGACGTCATCTCCGTGATCTTGGCTCTCTACTCTTTTTTTTCCGAGTCGATGCAAGCATGCGCACTCAGCGCTGTTGTTGTTGTTGTTGCTCACAGCGCAGCGGCTTTCGCACAGCAAACAGCCCAAGAAGCACCGCACCCCTGAACAACTCAGGTTTTGGCTCGTGCATGTCGCATGCCAATCACTTGCAGGGCTAATAGGGCTAATGGATGAAAACTTTGAAAAGAAGCTGACGTGCTTCAAGTCAAGTGCTGCACTTTTCCACAGAAAACGCACAAAGCAAAAAGCGCAAACACGCCATTCGCGACGCGTCGATTGCGGCGCGTGTACTCCTGTGAACACAACACACTGCTGGCCCACTCTTGTGGGTCTTACTGCCAATATGTGTGTGCAATCGAAGCAGGGTGTAGGGTGCAACGTGTATACCTGGATCTTTGCCACGCTGCGAGTGGCTCATTTTTAAACTAAGGGGTTCGACAGTTGGAGGCACCGTCCCGTCGTTCCATGCGATCGCAGGCTTCCCCCTCTTTTTGCCTTCATTCTGCCTGTGAATGGATGGATGGTTGAGGGCTTCGGAGCTCACTCACGCTCACGCTCTCAGCCCCACGCCCCGCCCACTCTAGATCCTCATTTTTGGTTTTCTCTTCTCTTGAGAACATCGCCCTCCCTCTGCTCTCCCAGACTCTCAAATCGCCATGGCTCCTGCAACTCCGCTGAAGAAAGTCACGTTCCTGCTCAACTGGTACGCGAACCCGTACCACACGCCGATCTTCGTCGCCAAGAGCAAGGGCTTCTACGAGGAAGAAGGCATCGACCTCGCGCTCCTGGAGACCACGAACCCGAGCGACGTGACGGAGATCGTCGGCTCCGGCGCCATCAACATGGGGCTCAAGGCGATGATCCACATCCTCGCCGCCAAGGAGCGCGGCATCAACCTAACCTCGTTCGGAACGCTTCTGGACGAGCCACCAACAGGCAAGAGAGCAATCTATTGATACGATCTTTTCTGTACGGAAGGTCTCATGTTCTGTCTGCGTCATGTTCACTATTACTGTATCGTACTCACAGGGCTCATCTTCAAGGAAAGTAGCGGTATCAAGGAGTTCAAGGACATCATCGGCAAGCGCGTGGGCTACATCGGCCACTTTGGCAAGATCATGATCGACGACATGGCGCGCCAGGCGGGCATCGACACGACCAGCTACACGACCGTGCGCGTCGGCATGAACGTCGTTGACGCGATCCTGCGCGGCGATATCGACACGGGCATCGGCTTCACCAACTTCCAGCGCATCGAGCTCGAGAAGCTCTCGGGCGAGAAAGTTGGCATGCTGCGCATCGACGAGCTCGACGGACTCGGCTGCTGCTGCTTCTGCTCGGTCATGTTCGTTGCGGGCGACAAGTTCTTCAACGAGAACAAGGATATCGTCGCAGGCTTCTTGCGCGCCACGCGCCGCGCGATGGACATCACGATCGAGTACCCGGACGTCGCGTGGGAGATCATGTGCCGCAGCAACCCGCGTCTCCGTACTGGTACATTGTTGTTGTCATGTATTTGTTCGCTTGACCTAGTGGTCTTTGAGGACCAATCATATCTGATGACTCACACACATACATTCTGTCTGTCTCTTGTGTTTGTGTTAACAGAAACGTACGACCTGATCTTTGACCGCACGCTGCCGTACTTTTCGCGCACGCTGTTGAACGAGACGCGCGACTGGGAGAAAGTGGGCAAGTTCTGCAAGTACCTCGAGGTGCTGGACAAGTCGGTGGACCAGCACTCGGTCTACACGAACGAGTTCGTGCCGGCGATGGGCAAGCCCGCGCACTCGCCGATCACAGACGGCGGCGTGCTGCAGAACTGAGCATTGAGTGTACTTGCTGTTCGTGCCGCCTGCGCGTGTGTTGATATGTCTGAGCTCTTTCTTTCGCGGACAGCGGTGCGATGGGTGTGGATCGCAGAGAAATCGCTGCCATGAAAGAAGCGAGCGTTTGCTCATAAGCTTTGCAAGTACTAGGAAACAATTGTTGAATCCTGTAAAAGCTGTCAGTATTCCTTTCGTTGATTATGATGGTGATCGACTTTGACACTAAACAATGTATCTGTGAATATCACCCGAGATAGACAGGTTTCGAGCGTTTGGACATAAAAAGACGCAGGATTTAGTGCCCCCCCCCTCCTCCATCTCGCTTCTAAAGAAGTCGAAAGGGGTCGTGCCACTTCGCTTTTTGCCCATTTGAGGTTCCCTCTCTCCTGAAATTCTCACAAAGCTACCCAAAGAATTCCTCCACGAAAGCGTGTACTTCAGTCAATTTCTCTAGTCCAAAGCGCACAAACTTTTACAATCAAGGAACATGCTCGTGGTGGACACCAAGGCACCAAGTCCTCATTCCCGAATTCACTCCAAATCAACCAGCTCGACTTTGCGCTGCTGTGCGCGTCTTCTCCATCATGATCGACGAGCTCACGCTTCTCGTGGCCGCCTGCCTCAGAGTGGTCCACAGGATGTCCATCTCGGAGATCGTCCGCTAGTTGATGAAGGTCGGCCACTCTGCTCTCAGCAAGCACCTCAAGACCCTCTTCGCATCGGGTTGGGAATCCATCTCTCTCGTTCGTCGCGAGCCGCGCGTGGTTGAGACTCGTTTCTTCCCTGGCTACCCAGTGTCGGCAATCCTGAAGTACATTGACGCAGCGCACACGTCGGTTGACCTCTGGGTGTACATCCTGACATGGCAGGAGGTAAGTGCTCTTATATGTGGATTTGACTCTTACATGCGAATGTTGATGTCTCTAACAACCAATTTTGTCACTGTACGCCTTTAACATCCGAAATTGTCATTCTTGTGTGCGATGTTTGAACAGCTCTTGAACGCACTGGTGATACCTGATTATACAGTGCGCGCCAAAGTCTTACGGACGTCCCTTTTTTCACGAAAATGTAGATTTTCCCCTCAATTTTTACTCTCCGGCGCTGAAATCTTCAGATATGATAGAAAACATGTGGGATATTCTCATGGCGGAAGCACGACTTTAAAGTGCAAGACAAAATTATACGGCCACCCCTTTGCAACATCGCCGCGGATGATGAAATTCGAATTGAAGCTCG
>JAADVN010001060.1:0-10941 GCA_023335535.1 Globisporangium spinosum | reverse complement strand
TACCTAAAGTAAACTAATTTAGGTATTCATGCCATTTCAGTGATTATGGAAGTGAGACGGTCGTTATTTTGGGCTGTGACGCATCTGTGACGTGTGACGAGCTCACTTGAGTCGAGCCACCAAGGTTGCTGCTTGGTTGCGTATTGTCACCTGAAGGAGCTGTGACGATGCTGGTGAGCATGTGCGGGGGATTGTGGCCGCTAGAGGAGGAGGAGGAAACACTGGTAACGCGGCGATGCGTGGTCTGCGCGCTCACGATCTTGTAAAAGTCGAGGCGGCGGAGTAGCATGTACGCGACCCGCAAGAGCTGCAGCGACTCTTTCTGCAAATTCCAAAACACACGACAAAGTTCTCACTCGAGTCAGCTAATGTATCCACAATCAGCATCAGATTCCTTCAGTTGCACTACCAATGCGCGTACCTCGAGCGCTTCTCCAGCTGTGAACAGATCCAGTCCGAGCAGCAAACTGGTGCCGAAATCGCACTCATCGTTCGCGATTGTAGCTCTTGTGATCAAGCCACTGAGCGCTTTCCGCGCTTTCGTATTCCCTTCCTGAACATCCTGCAAAAGCGCGGCGAGTTGGTCTCCGACAACAGGGAGCTCGCGAAAACCTGTTTGCTTCTTTGCGTTGTACGGAACGACGATGCCGAGTTTGTGCAGTGAAGCAGCAGTCGCTTGACTCGCTCGCTTGCGACTCAAATTCGCTGGCGTCACGCGCGCTGGCAGCTTTCTGAAGCGTAGATACTGCTTGACCTTGGTCGCCAAGTCCTCCAAGCCCTGGTCGTTTGGACTCTTGATGAGTTGCTCCTGAATACTGAAGTCGAGGACGTGGAAGAGACTAGATCCAGCGATTTGGAACGAACACTTGGAGCTGTCTTTTGCAAACACAATATACTCTGGCGTCTGCTCAGGGGCATCTCTGTACCAATCAATGAATTCACAACAAAGTCAGCTTAGGAATACAGATCATATGCATGTATTCGAGCAATTCGTACCTGAAATATCCCCAGTGCGCACCATTGACTCCGTTCGAAGCATCTTTGAGGACTGTTGTCACCTCTGGTGGATCGAGAACTAATCGGCCGTGCAGGAAAAGCGGTTTGTCGAACGACACGTCTTGCTTCTTTTCGCAGATAGCAAGCGCGAGCAGATCAAAAAGTCCGCACAGCTGGATCCCCAGCGTATCGGTAAACGCCTCTGCACATTAAGCAAGCAAATAAATGATGACAGTGAGTTTCACGCGGGATCCTAGTATAAACAACAGAGAAATCTCATCTCATTCCATTCCGTACCAAGCGGTTCGCCTTCCGAAATCGCGATCGCGAGCTCAAAGAGGTCGTAAAAGTCGGCGCCGACGCGCGCGAGACACTTTGTGCGCAAAAATTCGTCCCATTGCGCGCGCTTCTGCTCCGAGAAGATCGAAAACACCCACTCCGGTGTGCCACTGAGGCCTCTGGATGCAGCATCGTGACCGTGATCTTCATCACCATGAGCATCGTCAAAATCATCTGGAGAGGAGGGCGACGGTGACGCACGCGTGTCCTCTACAGCGCGCTTCGCCCTCTTGATCGCTGCTGCTTTGGCTGGCGGTGCACGTGGATCCTCGGCAGCAGCTCCACTGTCGCTTGCGCCCTCATGTTCGCGCTTCCTCATTCGCGTCGACCTGCGCATTGTTTGTTGCTTTCGAGTATGTTGATGCACGCACACACATCCAAAGCGAAAAAGTTTTGCCGCCAAAAAAAAAAGACGACAGACCATGCGTACAGTTTCAGACGCAATTGCACATTTCTGCTTAACTGTATATCTAATAATGGAGGGGGTTCTACAGCAGCGTTTGCTGGCTGGGGACTTCCATGTTGAAGTGAGAATATGCCCAGACGACGCGGTGCTGGTGCTGCGGCCTCAGCGGCAAATGCATCCGAGGACGACGCGCCACTGAGCGAGCAGAGCGTGTTCGACTTCCTCTGCAAGAGCGTGTGCTTCAACGAGCACTGGCGACCGTCCAAGGCGCTCGCCAAGTGCCTCGGCTCACGACGCGCAAGGACGACCTGACCAACCTCGTCTGGACGACCGTGCTCGTGTTGAGCTACTGCGCCACGACGCTCGCCGATTACCATGAAGTATAGTACGAAGCCGGCGACGCGACGAACGCGTGGCTCTACAAACAGATGCACTTTGCCAAGCACCGCGAGGACCTCGTGCGTAGCGCGTGCTCGCTGCTGGGCATCCGCGACCCATCGGCGCTGCTCTCAACGCTGTTCGCTGAGCCAAAAGATGAAGCCACGCTGGCTTTGGAACAAGCGCTAGGTGACTGGAAGCAGTACTACCTCCAAGAACCGCCGTACACGCTCTACTACTGGAACGAGAAGACGAACCAAGGCACGTGGAGGAACCCGCTCGAGACCGCCAAACAGCAGCAGGGGCTTCTGAAAAAGAAACGCAAAGACGAGATATTGGCAAAGTACCTGCCTCAGCGGCTCAAGATCAATCGCGACGTGCACAAATAGCCGCCAATGCGCTTCTGCAGCGCGTGTGAGGCAAAGAGTGAGGAGCGCGAAGCACAGGTGCTGTGTCTCGACTGCGGATCAAAGTATTTCTGCGAGGAGTGCTGCGACAAGGTGCACTGCGACCGAAAGAAACTCGATCATTGCGAGACAGGCTTTCGCTTCCGTGAGTGTTTAGGAGCCAATGGCTTCCCAGTCGATGATACTGCTGCTGCTATTGAGAAGGTCGTTGTCGTGACTGAATCGCAGCCACCGGAAGCTACTGCAGAGCCAAACCAGGACGAGGTTACATAAGTTATATCAACTATTTACTATTTACTGTACCTTGTGTTAGCTTTACCTTCCTGTGCCCAGTATGCTAAGCTTGGTGAAACTTCTCGGTCCAGATCGCCGAGATCATCTCTGCGAGCTTCTTGATGATCGAGTACTGCATCGTCGCGATGTGCTTTCGCGGCTTGGTGTCGATGATGCAGAGCGACGCGATCACCATTCCTGTCACCGACACGATCGGGAAGCCAAAGTAGAACTGCGTGTGCGCACTGCCGCGCACGACCTCAAAATTCCGGAAGCGGATGTCCAGCGTCGCGTCGCGCACGAGGAACGGGCGGGGCGACGTCAGCGCGAACGCGCAGAACGTCTGCGAGCGCTCGAGCACGCCGCACTCGAACCCGGGGTGTACTGCGACTGAGTGCTGATGCTTGCCCTTGACGATCGAAATGAAAGCCTTGGCTGCGTCTAGTTCTTTCGACGCGAGCTCGCAGATGAGCCGCATGTCGTCCGTGTTCAGATCGCGACCGAGCAGGTCATAGTTCTGGATGCACTCTTCGTAGTCGGCTTCATTTTCCATCGCAGGCGCGGTCGGTGCTTCGGTCTCGTCGTCAAAGTAGATTGGATAGAGGCGAGAACCGTCCGATTCGGCAAACAAACACTCTTGAATCAGCAGCTTGGGCACAGCGACCTCGAAGCACTGCTGCATCAGAAACTGCGCGTACTCGCGCTTGCCAGTCTTCTTTGCCTCGAACGAGTCCATTTGTGAGTGTTGATTTCCCAGACTACAGACCTCCTCTTCTGTGTTCGTGGCGACCCAGTCGTCTTCCGTGAGCTCTGTCAGCATGGAGTTGTCCATATCGACCGCCGTGGGTCCGAAATACTTGAGCATGCCCAGCACCACGAGGCGCTGCTCGGGCTTGGTGCACAGCGTGTCGGCGAGATGCAGCGCGAGCTGACACTTGGAGCTCTCGACGACCCAGGGCAAGACCGCGAACTCCGTGAGTAGCTCCGGGTCCGACCACTTGTTCACGATGCTCAGACACTCGATGCACGCGCGGATGAAGTGGATCACATACATCTCGCGCTCGCGCTCAAGCACGCTCGAGCACGTGTGGCAGACCCAGAGCCTGCACACGTGGCAGAGATACTCCTTCCAGACCGCATTGAAGTGGCGCCCGCAGTGCTTGCAGCGTGACGGCTGCGTCGTGCCCACGTATGTGAGCGTCTGGAAGCCAATGCTGCGGCGCCGCACGATGAGCTGCTGCCGCGAGAAGCGCTTGAAGACCGCGTGGTCCGAGCCGCTCATTCTTCGTCTCTCCCTTCTGGTGGTGGTGGTTCGCGAACCTCAACCCACACACACAGGCGCCGCTTGCGCCTTCTCAAGATCCTTGGTGATGAATGCTGCTGAATGAGTTTCTACAGTATGGACAAATATCCATTTGCCACGTGCCGATATCCATTCATAATCCAATGCGCGAGTTGAAGTGAAACGCTTTTTGAAACCCAGGTGATTGATTGCAACATGTCAATTCGAATGATTCGAAGCTCTGTCTTCACAAGCTATTTGATAAGAGTTCATAGGCGCAAGGCACGCGTTTTTGTAACTGTCGAAATGTATACTTTGTATACTAAAATGCGTATATGCGGATGAATGATGACAACACGATGGTATACTTTGCGTGGCTCTGCGACAAAGTATACATATTGAGGTGAACACGCCGGATAGTGACGCGTGGCCGTCGACAAGCAGCAAACGAGCCACATCACCAAAACGGAAAGCAAAAGCTCAGTTTGACCTATGAAAGATAATATTCTCATTTTCTCAGCAGAAATTTTGGAGAGTCTTGGTAGCTATGTGATTTAGTTCCCCTGCTAAAAATAATAATGACAGGAGAAACGCAAGCGAACCCCGTCTGCGAGGAGGCACGCTTTCGTAATCTGCAGTCGCGTAATTTATTCGCTGCTGCTGATTGGCTGCTATCTCCTA
This sequence comes from Globisporangium spinosum, assembly GCA_023335535.1. Taxonomy (NCBI): domain Eukaryota; phylum Oomycota; class Peronosporomycetes; order Pythiales; family Pythiaceae; genus Globisporangium; species Globisporangium spinosum. The sequence continues at coordinate 6,179 of JAADVN010001060.1, read as the reverse complement.
CAGCCTAAATTTCACAGCTTTTTCCTAAGAAGTTTACATAACCACCACGATATCGAGGCTTTTCGCACATAGTTTCCTGCATATTCATTCTAAACCAGCTCCAAACTATGAAACTTAGCACATGTTCCATTCGAAAACTACAATAGAAAGTCTTGCCAGTTTCTGATATCAACTGTCAAATCTGCCTCCAAACTCCGCCGAGCGAGGAGACAACCCCAGTAAATTACCCACGTCGCCACAGAATTTTCCGATGGGCCAGCGATTCGAATCGAGCTGCTCGCTCCTCCCACCATGATGCAGTCAGGCGTCTGGGCTGTCGGACACTTCGGTCAGGTAGCAACAAACTGCGGGACGACCGCACGCCCACTTCGCCCATCAGTTCGTTGGCGCCGTCTCTCACATTTGGTTGCGCGCCATCGAGAGCACTTCGCATCTGACTCCCATCTGTTGCTGCTGCTCCCGACGCTCATATCCCCCCCGTGTCACCATGTGCGTCAAGCAGCACACCATTAGCACGACCATGAGCGCTGTTACTGTTACCACAACTACAACAGAAGCGCCGCCGCCGCCACAACCACCGCAAAGAGCCGCGGCGGGAGAGACGACCGCCTCTATTGTTAGTAACCGGGACCCGCCGCCGCAGGGCGGGATTGTCATCAAGGCGGGGAGTTCCCCATCATCCCCACATTCCGCGACCCTTCTGTCGCTCCCGCGCGTGAATCTGGCGCCGTTGTTGGCTGCGAGCGCGAGTGCGGCGGCGGCTGCGGGGATGCCCACAACGGAACTCAATACGCAGCTGCGACAAGAACACCGAGAGAACTGCGCGATCTTTGCTGATAGCAACAACTCAGGCAAGGAGGCAGAGGCGTTTGCTGCGGGTGGTGCGCTTGCACTGGCGCTTGTGAACGAGAGCGAGGACGATCAGCGAGACAAAACAGCTCGCGCACAAGATTTTGAGGACGCGAGCGACCGGATCAAATACGACTTCAACGACGACAACGAAGACAGTATGGGCCAGTGCTACCCGAAATGCATGAACCAGTACGAGGACGGCGGCGTGATCCTCCCCGGCATGCGCGCCAAGCGCTCGAGCAAGCAGCGCACGAACTTGAGCAGCATGAAGAATCCCACCGTCACACTCGACTACGACGACGACAGCGACGACGATTGTGGTGACTTTGAAGCGATCAGACACGCAATGGGCGCGCTGGACCTCGAAGAGCTCGCGAGCGGCAACATCGTGAATGCGCTCTTTGACCAGCCGCCAAAGAGCATCGTCGTCGACTATGAGGAAGCGCATGACGTTGACCAGCAGCAGCGCCGATCGCGCCAGAACAGCGTGACCGACTGCGCGCGCGACGCGTGCCGTCCGATGGACCATGCGCAGAATCAAGTCGAAGAGCTCATTTTCGCAAACGACCTGAAGAGCACACCATTGACGCCTGGGCGCCGCCGCTCTCGCAAGGACAGCATCGGCAATTCCAACAGCAATAGTAGCACCATCAACAGCAGCACCAGCGCAGCGACGCCACGTCGCGGCAAGAGCGTCATCCTTGAAAACACCAAGGTCGTCGCGCGCGAGCCGGTGTCCCCATTGACCGACACGGATGTGAGCGAAGCCGACAGCGACCTGCGCTGCTCAAGCGTGCCCAAGCTCTGCCTCTGCGAAGTCAAGCTGCACAAGACCAAGGAGTCGTGCTGGCTCGTCGCGAACAATGAAGTGTTTGACGTCACGGGCATCTTGGACGTGCACCCGGGTGGCCCGCGCTCGATTCTGCGCAAGGCCGGCGGTCCAGACTGCACGCAGGACATGAAGTTCCACACCAAGAACGCGCGCAAGATGCTCGACAAGTGCTTCATCGGCAAACTCCAGCCCTGCGGCGACGAGCCCGAGCGACAGGACAGCAACTGCAGCATCATGTAGATCACTCCACTGCTACCCTGAAAAGGAGCTTATCGCTAAGCTAGGACTGTTTGGTATTCACACGATAAATTAGACAAATAGTATGTATCATTAGATTTATGTATGAGCGTGGATCGCATGCAGCAAGATACAATGAAAATGCCAGTATGTTCACACACACACAATCACAAAATACAAGTGATTCGGTGTTGATTGTGTGCATTTATCGTAATGGCGTCGCTATTCGTAGTGGACGAATGTACGGTCGAGTTGAGTTTGCTTGCTCACTGTGTGTTTGTTTGGTTGGAATGAGGTTCGTGTTGGTGCTAGTAGAGGGGGCATGCGTCGTGCTGTCTACGTGAACTGCTTCATGAACTCGGACGCGACGATGCGGCCGCGCGCGTTGAGCGAGATCTTCATTTCGCTGATCTCCTTGTCGATGTCCTCCATGAATGTGATGATAAAGTCGATGAGCTTGTGCTTGTACATGTTCTCCAAGTGCGTGTGCACGATCAGAAAGCTCATGTCGTAGCCCTGCATGCATTTCACAATATTCCATGTATCAAAAACGTCAGTGCACTTGCCTTGACATTCCCATTTCCGCACTGCTAAAGGCAAGATGAAAGCGCACCTCGACGGCGACGCGGCGCATGATGATAAACTGGTCGGCGCGCAGCATGAGGAAGCGGTTGAATTTATGGCAGAGGATCGTCTCGATCTCGTCCGCCTTCTTGATGCAGATGCTCACGCGCGTCGAGTTCACCGACGGCTCGATCAGGCACTTCTCGTTCTCATTGCGGCTGATCAGGATCGGGTTCAGCAGCAGCTCCTTGCTCAGTCTATTGGTCCACATACAGCAAGACGCAACGGATACAGTATATACCAGCATGAGCCTCCCCCCCATATATATGAGCATACTAAAGTGGGCGATACATCTCCGCAAATTAAAGCACGGAAGACGCACCGCAGCTCCACCTCGGGCTTGTTGTGGCGCTCGACGACCTGCGACGGGAAGTTGCGCAGACAGAGCGCGGCGTCGAGCGAGTGGCGGATCGCCGTCAGGTACGGAGCGAGCGTGTTGGCCTAACGACGTATTGACATATACACATATATATTTGTAAGCATATCGGATTAGCTGGCGCACCACTGCCATCGTCGCAGCTCGTGAACGCACCATGGTGTTGTCCTGCTTGTTCTTCTTGCTTCAAAGCAAATATGATGATGATGATGTCGACGAGAAATAACCTCAATGAAACGTGGATTTGTTTGAGGTTTTACGTCGCACGAAGCGTAACCCATGCGGTTACGATCTGCAGTTCGTAACCGTTTCGTACCCTGGACTTGAAGTGGATGCTGGACCCATATTGTGTTCCAGAATGTTCAATGTGGGGCACCATGTGGGTACCGCGCACTGTGTATCTGATGCCTGTCAAACATGGGAAAGTGCATCTTCGTCATTCAAGGAGCTCCTCACGTCCGTCCACATTCGCGATTCCGCATCAAGCACCGAGCGAGAAGAAACGCGGCATCATCACAGTATTGGAACTGAAATGCAATCACGCTACCAGCTGACGCTGAACGCGCGCTCAGCGGCCATCGCGCTGGCCGTCGGTCTCGCGGCGCTCGTGGGGTACTTGTCGCCCTCGCAGCAGGACCTGAGCCCTCCGCTGACGCACGCGAGTCTCTTTCCAGCGCAGTTTCTGGAGAGCTCGCCGCTTCACGACCGCGTGTTTGGCAGTAATGCAGTCGGCGAGTTGCCAGTAGACGAGCCTTACTATCCATTTGGAAGATGGAAAGCACCGGTGGAGAATGTGACGTTCCACACCGACTCGCAGGGCGGCGGGGCTGCCTCGTGGAAAGCCAACACGTTCCAGACCAAGATGTGGCATTACAGCTCATTCAACACGAAGGACTACTTCGTCGGCATGGCGATCGTCAAGGTGGGTGAGACGGTACTTTATTTACAGCAGCGAAGCACGGTTCTGGATAGAGATTGCTTGTTCTTAACGGTACGATTGTGTGGCGTACCTTCTCGGTGTTCTGCTAGCTGGGGTACGCGAACGACGCGTTCTTGTATGTTGTGGACAAAACCACGCCAGGCGCAGACAAGTTCGAGTACTCAGGTGAAGACCTACATGCACGCTTTTGACAGTTGCAAACGGTGGGATGCCTACTAACTTTCGAGACGTTGGTGCCTTCAGTTCGGCTTCCTGGGAGTCTGGGGCTGTCGTTCGCAACCTCGTCAATCGATGACAAGGTACGTTCTTCTAGATTCTACCTTGACTTGGAAGGCTAGGCTAATAGCAGGATATCTGAACTCTCTGCTCATTATCTATTATGACATTTAGACATGCTCGACATCGCAGGCGCCGTTCTCTTCCGAGTCGATCTCATTCTGCTACGAACGCGCTACTGACGAGTGGAGGATCCAGGCCACCACTACGACGGTACGTTCATGATGTTTAGTTTGGTCACAAAGCTTGGAATTGTTAATGAGATGAAATTGAGTATCACTGACGCTGACTGTGCGATGCCCTTTGTAGATCGCGGCGGCAACTGGAGAGTCTCGGCTATTCACTGCCGATCTGCTCATGAAGCGAGAGGAGGCACTCGCGCTCTTGTTCCCACTCGGCAACGACTCCATGCGCCCAGCGTACGTCCACAAGGCTGCGGGTAGTCCCGTGCAAGGCTTGTTCACATTTGGCAACGTGTCAGTGGAGCTTCAAGAAAGAGAGCTACGAAATGACAGCAACCAGGGCCAAGAGATAACAGCGCTCGGCGCAATTGACTGGACACGAAGCCTCGCGCTGCGGTGCACACGGTGGAACTGGGCGTCTTCCAGCTTTCGCGCTCGCGTTCAGACAACACACAAGAGCAAGAAGAAACTCCCTACTACTGCTAGCGGTGGCGACATTTCTGAGGTTTCAGTGGAAATGGCGTCGGTGGGGATCAATTTGAGCAAAGATGTGTACGACATTGGCGGCGAGTCGCAGGAAAACGCGATCTGGATCAACGGACGCGTAGTTGTGCTCCGTGGTGTGGCGTTTACGATTCCAGAGGACCCCGTGCGAGAGGAATGGCGCATTCAGTCTGTGGACGGCTTGTATGTGCTTGAACTGTCGTTTTTAGTCGGACAGTCTCTGCGTGTCATCTGACTGAAAGTGCTTGCGTTTTTTTCACCGACTGCGTGTGTTTAGGAACCATGAGCTGGTGAACCTGACGTTCGTCCCGCGAGGCAGCCGCGAAGACCACACGAAGCTTCTGCTCGTGGAAAGCGAGTTCATCCAGCCCTACGGAACGTTCAATGGGCAAATCCGATTCATGACAGAGGATGGCGACGAAGTCCACGTTGATGTGGTGGATGCGTTCGGCGTCGTGGAGAAGCACTTTGCGATCTGGTGATGCGGTGCTTATGACGCAAAAGTTTGGAATGTGACAGCGCTCTCAGCTCAGACTCATGTCGTTCGATGCGTGTCAGCATATAGCCATGCTATCACGAGGAAATGCATACTCGTCGGCCTTTGTGGAATGAACTTGTTTAACGAATGCATGTGTAATTTGCGATCGCGAACAGCGAGCTGAGTACCGAGTGGGTAGGTGAGCTCTCTCGGATTTATATTTGTTCCTAGAGCAAGGTGGCGAGCAGCGCAAGCAGACTCGTGGCCACGACCACGCCGTTGAACACACCCGAGTGGCCCGCAGCGCTGGTAGTCGGCGCCGAAGTCGTCGTCGAGTTCGTGGTACCAGCCGAGTTCGTGGTCGCGGTGATGTCCGCGGTCGTCGTCGCCGCGTCGAGCTTGCCCACCGCCCACGCCACAGGCGGCGTGGCGGTGTCGTACACGACCTGCAGGACGATGTTCCAGGTCGGGTTGAAATCCGAGACCGCCGGAAAGCTGGCGTCGGTCCAGGTCACAGTCGCCTTCTTGGATGTTGCATCAGGCTTGAGGTTGCCACTCTTGCCAGACAAGTCACCCTTCTCACAAGCAGTCGCGGCCGTCGTGTACGCGGTGGTCTTTGCCTTAAGGTGTCACCTGCGGCGTTCTCGGACTTGGTACTATAGGCGTTGAGCGGGTCGAGGCGGCCACCCGCTTTGCTATTCGCGCACTGCGTGTAGGCAGCCGACGTCGCGGTGGCATCGGTGGGCCATGAGACGTGGATGCTGTACGCGTACTCAGTCGGTAAGGCCGTGCAGTTGACATCTGTGGTCGTGAGATCGGCGAGCTTGACATTGGTGAAATCCAAGTCCGCCGTGATCGCCGCGCTCGCGGTTGTTGGG
>JAADVN010001059.1:0-10960 GCA_023335535.1 Globisporangium spinosum | reverse complement strand
CGACTCTTGACTCTTAGTCTCTAGCAGTCATCCAAAGCGCAACCAGTGCCGACAAGCACAGCGTGCCAAAGTGACCTCCAGCTGCGCGCGAGTTGCCAGCGGCGCTCGTGGGAATCGACGGAGTGCTGCTGCTGGATCCACCGCCTCCGGACGAGCCGGTTGGCGACGAGCTGGCGCTCTCGAACTCCTTTTCTTCAGCCTCTGAGATCGTCGGGAACGCAGAGATGTCGATGTTCAACTGAGCGGTAGCAGTTGCACCAGTGGCTCTCAGTGCAGTCACCAAGGCAGTATTTTCGATCGCGAGCACTGGAACGCCTGCTACAAAGCCACTTGGACACGACGAGCCCTGCGCGACGATTCTCCACGAGGTGCGGTCACTGGAGCTCACGCAAGCGACGTTTTTGATCGTAGACTTGTCGACCACGCCGTACCAGCGACCGTCCGCGGCGGAGACCTCGGCAGCGGTGTCTCCATTCGTCGGCTCTTTCGCCGCCCAGCTCCAGACCATCGCTTCCATCATCTCCCCGTCCAAAAGATCCGGCGCCACAAGATTCACACCAGCGCTCACAAAAGTTGGGATCGTCGCGGCGTTCAGAGCGGTTGGGTTGGCCGCTGTGCTCACAGCAGCAGTCTGTCCCTGAAGATCGTCTTCGGTCAAGGTCGCGTAGTGCAGTGCGCTCTGGAACGCGCGCACGAGGCTGCCAGAGTTGTACTTTTTTCCCCAGAGCGTGGTTCCGGTCGTGGTGCCGCCCGGGACGTTCGACCAGCCGTCACACAACGAAGTCATCTTGAACATCAAGTCGTTTTCTGTCGGCGTTGTGACGAGAATCACGCGCTTGCCTTTTCCGATCAACTCCGAGAGTGTGAACTCGGTCCACGATCCGCCCGACGCCTTCAAATCCGCAGGCGTGAAGATCAAGTCGCCAAAGTTATCCGTGTACATCTTGAGCAGTGTGTCCATTTTCGAGAAAGTGGTCAGCTCATCTCCGATCTCCGTGTACAGAACCAGCAGCTCGCCTGTGTTGTTCTTGAGCCACGACGAAATCTCAACAAGCGTGTCGCTGTGCAGACGCTGTTCCTCGGCACGGATACCGCTCAGTGATGGGAGGCATCCAAAGAGCGACGAGTCCCATTCAACGGTCACGGGGTTGGCGCTGTCGCCGCCCGATAGAATCGAGGTCAGCTCAGACACAAGCGTCGCCGACGCATCATTGATGAGTGAGAAGCTGATTCTCGAGCAGTGACCGCTGCGGATGCTTGCGCCAAAGTAATGGACATCGACTTCAAGGAATCGCACGCCGACTTGCAGTTGGTCTTGAAGACTCAAGAGCTGGTTGTTTGTGCGCATGTACGAGTTCGGGTTGGACGCGTTCAGCACTTTGTTGAACAACTGGTCGCGGTTGCCGTAGCCTCTCGCGGCAGTCGTCGCGCTGTTGTGTGTCCCTGGGAGCTGCGTGTAGCAGAGCGACTTGTCGTACGACTGGTTGCGCTGAAACGAAAGTGCTCGAGCGGCCCACGGCGCGATCTTGACAGTGCCAGGCTGGCAGACCGACGAGCACACTTTCGTAGAGTCACATACGTCCACTTTCGTACACACCATGCGCTTAGGCTGTGCAGTCTTTGCAGTCAAACCAGCACTCGACTCCGTCGTCGCTGAGCCAAAGTTGGTCGGGAGCACGAACGCAGGGTTGGTGCACGTTTGCGCGAACGAGCACTTACTAAAGGTATCATAGGGGGCTTTGAACTGCACGGCCTCTTCGAGACCCTGCTTAGCGGTGATCAAGTTGAGCATCTCCGTGACAGTATTGCCTGTCAGGCGCGCGAGCGACGCGTCAATGGCTTCCATGAACGACGAAAGCCCCGCCGAGCAGCACGAGTACGCAAAGTACGGGATAGACGCGCCAGCAACGACCCGACTGGAGATCGTCTTGGCGTCCAAAGCGGCGCACGTGCCCGAGTCTGGCAGCGCGTAGAGTGGGAGTCCACCTTTGAAAAGGATCGCGGAGAGCAGCGACTTGGCCTCCGACTCGGCGGTCGCGAGATAGTTGATCAGCGTCTGCCCACATAGCGTGTCAGTTCCCGAGACAGTGCACATGGTTTTGTGGAGTCCGTTGACAATGTCAAAGAGCGTCTGCTCGGGGCTCTTCCCCGGGGGCACGATGAGGTTGATCACGTCGACGTACTGGAGCAGCGTGGAGCAGCACTTCGGTCCCTTGCGCAACATCGAAAGCAGCGCCGGGACGAGCGTCTGCGCGCAGGGGCCGACCTTGGTGTTCATCGCGCTGCAGAAGCCCTGGGTCTTGGTCGAGTTCGTGCTCCAGCTGGACAGAAAAGCCGACACGCTCACCGTCGACGCCGCTGTTGAACTCGAACTGGCGGTCGAGCTTGTCGTCGACACGCCCGCGAGCAGTCCGTTGAGAAACTCCATGAACGAGTTGACGCTCGAGTCGGTCGTGCTCGTGAAGAGTGAGATGAGGGTCGTGAGTTGGCACGTCGAGCCTTCTGCGGAGAGCGCGGACACGAGCTCGTTGATGTTGGCCGAGAGGCACGTGCGCAGGCCCGCGGTCTCGGGGATCGCAGTCAGGTACGACGCGAACGGGCTGGAGCTCGACGCCGCCGCGCACGCGGTCGCGTCATCCGTTGCGGTTTGCAGGCGACGCAGGCGGGCGGAGGAGGATGGCGATGACAACGTTGACTGCGCGTGGACGCTGGTGCTGGAGAGGGCAACGACACAGAGGAACAGGAGGACGAGCGACGAAAGCGCACGGCGACGGGCGGACATGGCGGCCATTGCGGTCGCAGGGGAGCAGCGGCAGCAGACGCACGCACACGCAGAGAGCTCTTCGTCTTGGCTTGGCACTTGTGTGCGGAGGCCGCGAATTGGCAAATGCAGAAATGCAGAAATGCGGGGAAAAAAAATAGGTGACTGTGGTTCAAGGGAATTGCACTTTTCATGCTGACTTGTTTTCAGTTTATTTTTCTGTTCACAGCTTCAACAACTTGTTTATTGTACTGTCAGATGGGTTTATATTTTTTACATACCTTCTTAAAATGAAGTGAATGGTGGTGTAAAGCGATAGTGCTGGATGTAGAGGTGGGATGTGGAAAAGTGGTTTCGTTCTGTTCAGTTCTTTCTTGTACTCTTCGACAAGAAAAGCATGCAATTTGGGAGAGCAACGGCTTGTGGCTTTGTTGTCAAACCAACACAACGAATATGCAAATGAAGAGCGGTTCTGTGACAACCTGTTTGGGTGTTGGGTGTTGGACTCCAAGATTTGAAACCAATCTTGGCTTCCTGATTAGGTAGTCCTACAAAGTACTTTGTTACAAAATAGATTCAGAAATCCAAAACCAAAAATCGTGACACTGGCCTCCACCAAACGATTCTCTTCGCTCACTCGTGAAAAGCAAGCGTGGTGTTGACCGTCTACAGAGTAAAATCGCTTTGAGCCACCATCCACTGCTTCATAATAATTCCCAAAGCGGTACATGTTGATTGGGACGCGTAGTAAACACGTTTTCGCAGCATTACGCGCTTCGAGAGTTCGCTGACCAGCACTGTATGACGAAGGAGGCGCAGAGTAAACAGGTTAGACAAGCCGCCCATACGATTGATTTTTTCATCCTCCAGCCGTCTGCAATGTGTCGCACGCATGACCCCCACCAGTATACATATATTCACATAGCAGCATGATAGACCTCCACACTGGCCAGTGTGGGTAACCTTTTTTTTTCCTCTGAAATCCTCCCAACCAACCAATACCATGTTGTGAAGCAAGTGTCGTCCGTGCAGTTTTCGACAGCCTTCACCTCAACAAATCCTCTCAATTGCCAGTACCCCCAGATCATAGCGGCGACTGGCTCAGCTTTGCAGCTCCGTCTCTACCAAACTTTGTTATTATAGCAACGATTCTTGCTTCAGGATACAGGAGAGCAATAGAGACCAGAACCAGAAATCTTCCAAATCATTTTTTGTTATACACTTCAACGTACTTGTGAGGATGATGTCAACTGCGTTACAGAGTACAGGGGGCTAAAACACGTAGTGGTTGTACGTCTTGAGCGTCACCTGGAGCTTGTACATGACCTCCGCTGCAGTGGGGCGATCTTTCGGGTCCACCGACGTACACGCGGCGGCCAGGTCCACCAGCGCCTGCGGCGCATTCGCCGATAGCTCGACTCTCAGACGACCCATAGACACCATCTGCAGCAGCGCTGTGTCTGGGAGTTGTCGCCCCGAATCGGTCGACTTCGCTTGCGCATAGGGTAGTCCGTGGGAGTCCAGCTCAGAAAGCACGACTCCAAACGAGAAGATGTCCGCCTTGTCGTCGTAGCGCTCGCCCATCATCACCTCCGGCGCCATCCAGAGCGACGTCCCTACACCCGCAGTCATCGTCTTGCCACTGCTCTCTCTTGATACCCCAAAGTCCGTCACCTTGGCGTTCAAGTTGTTGTCCAGCAGAATGTTCTTCGACTTGAGGTCGCGATGCAGCACGATCGGGTCCAGCGAGTGCAGGTACGTGAGCGCATGCGCGACGTGGAACGCAATCTTCACTTTGTCGTGGTCGAAGCCCTGGGGACGATGCTCCTGGGCCACAAACCTAGTCAGAAGCGCTCGGAGATCACCGCCTTCCATGAACTCGGACACCACACAGAGATCTGTGAGTGAGTCCCAGGCGACGCCAATGAATCGGACGATGCGAGGGTGCTCGAGCGACGCCATGAGCTTCGTCTCGCTCAGGAACGCGTTGATCTGGTGCAGGTCCTTGCGCGTATGGGGCAGCAGCGTCTTGATCGCGACCTGCTGGTCCTTGTACTTCCCAACATGCACTTCGCCGTAGCCACCTCGACTCAGCAGGCTCGACGCAATCACTTTGTCCAACGGGATGCGCAGCGCGATGATCGCGTCGTCGTCCCACATGCCGTGCTCTTTGCCTCGCATGGACGAGAACTCTGTGCTATTCGCAGATCCAAAGTGCGTGTAGTTTCCAGTGCGTGGTGTGAGAGCCTCCAGATCGAAGTTCTTGTTTCCAGTGTGCGCATTAGAGTCGTTATCGCGAGCCGCTTGCTTCCTTTTGCGAAAGAACCGGACCACCAGGTACGCCATGATCGCAATGATCGAGGTGCCTGCGAGCGTCATGCCGGCGATCAGCGGCACACTCATTTGATCTGCAATCGATAGTATCAGTAGAGAATACAACACTGCATGTGAGCTCTTTGTAGCGACAGGTAGCTAAACAGTTCAGATACTACCTACCAGTCGAGCTGGAAGCTGCATCCGCGAGTTCGGACAAATCATTTGCGACGCCTGAGGACGAGTTGCTCGCGGCCGCTACGAGAGCTCGACGAGTGAGCTGTGCGTAGTCGTCGCTGTCGCCATTCTGGGTCCTGAGTGGCCGCATCATCGCTGCTGCTACTGTTGGATCTTGGTCTGTGAAGAGATGTCTACAAATGGTGCGAGTTGAGGAAGATGGTGGCACTGAACGAATGGGAAAGTTGACGCTCCTTTGACGAAGCGAGCAGACAGCACGAGGGGGAGTAAACATGGAATTGTTGATCGAGATTTATACATGAAAACAGCAGCGCATAAGCAATCGTAAACAAACAACAGCCCAGCCATCTCGTATCTGAAAGTGCAAATCCAAAGAATCCCCATCAATGCAAATTGGCAGTCCAACACCATCGTGTCTATGGAATTCGCTGATATTGCTTTCAGTTTCTTCCAGCCGCTGGGCTTTCTATTTCTTCATCTGCGATCTTGCAGTTCGAGTGTACAGAAATCGGTCGTTCCCTCTGACGAGATCATCAGATTGAGGTACCGGAGTCGCCGATACCTCGACCAGGATTCTCCAATCAATCAATCACGATGTTTAGATGCAACCACTATGGTCATTGCATTGGTATCAAGGAATACACATACGCTACGAAGGAATTCTCATGTGCTGCGGAATACACTTGCTTGTCGAACTTTCTTTCTGCACCTTCAGCGGCTGGTACAAATTCTGTGAAAGACCTTGATCGACAGCACCAAGCTTCAAGGACTACATGATATCTCTATGGCGCATCAGATGAGTTGGACACCAAATCGTTCGGTTGCTGCGAAAATTCGTAAAGTTTGTCAGCCACGTACGCAATCTTCACACGCTGCACTGGGTTCGCGGCGCACATCCTCCGGATCAAGTTCCATTGCGAATAGCTCAAACAACTTTGTCAGCGCGGGAGAGTTCCTCGGTTGACATGACGCCGAACAGCAGCGTCCACCAAACCTCCCCAGGGCAACTGACCAGTCACCGCTTCCAGGATACACATCCGAACGAATAGACGTCCGACACGAGGGTCAGGCGATCGCCGCGGATGTACTTGGAAGGACTTTCACTGCTACGCTCCCTGTTTCTTCGGGCTAATGTTCACTTCCGCGCTCTTCAGGATGCAACTCAAGCCAAAGTCCGTGACCTTCGCGTCGCTGTCCGCACCGATCAGCACATTATCACACTTGAGATTGTTGTGCAGGACGTTCTGCTTGTTGAGGTACCGCAACCCGAGTGCCACTTGATGCAGCAGCTACCAGTGCTCCACATTCGTACCGAGCTTGAGAAGAACCTTCGTCAACGCGAGACGGCCGTGTCTGCACTCAGCGATCAGTGGGGTGTCGTCTTCATCGGGACCAACTTCGTCGATCAAAGCTGCATCAGATCCAGCGCTCCCCACGTATCGCCCTCGCGACAAGCGGCGAGCAGCAGCTCAATTGGGGATAGAGACGGAAATGGGAAGGCAGCGTCGAGGGTGTTCATTGTTCACGGTGGTGTAGTTGGCTTTGCTTTGGGCGGGCTTGAGGTTCTGCGGTTTGTTGCGAAATGGAAGCGCGGTGAGAATGAAACCAGGGTGGAAAAGTCAATTCTGCCTTGTATATTGGGTTTGTGTAATAAACGAGTTTATACTGAACCATTACTATGTGTCATCATCTCATTTTACTTATTATGAAGAGGCTTGCCTCGGAAAGAATCTTCGAAGAGGAGGCTCGATTTTCCACGGGTGCTGCACTTTTTAGGCAAACACTCCTAATCCAAATTAGTTAGGATTTTAGGATCCCCACCTGTGTTGCGCAATTCTCAGTTTGAGAGAAGCGGGAAAACAATCACGCATTAGAGAACAAGCTCCATCAGCGTCATCAGCATGCTGCCCGACGAGGCCTCGCTCAGGTGCGCTCGACATACTCTACGCATCTATTATCACTATGGATCCCCTCGCTTACTGTGTGCGCCACGCTCTTTTCTCTCTTCCTCTATGTGTATGCGTGTGTGTGTATACAGCTCGTACCTGAGCGAGACCGCGGGCTTCTTCGCGGATCCGCTGCACGCGCACAGCTTCACGCGCGTGGCGGTCGCGGGGCTCACGGCGATTGACCGCAGCGTGCTCTTCTTCCGCGACTGCGCTTTGTGCCAGCAGCGCATGCTCTGGATTGGCCGGCAGACGCGCAAGCTCAGCATTCAGCACAACAAGAACAGCGCGGCTCGAAGCAAGACTGGAGTATCCAACAGTGAGACTGTGGTGGTGATGGTAGCAGGCAGCGGGGCGGATGCGGCTATCTGCCAGTGCCTGCAGTGCGGCAAGTACATCCATCGCGATTGCCTGTCGTTCGTGCACTTGGCGCGTCACTGTCGGAGTCTCGAGAGCGGTCTGGAGAGCTGTTCGAGTGCTGCAAGCGGAGAAGAACAGCCACCATCGCGCTCGTCATCGTCCTCATCGCTGTCATTATCCTACAAGCTCCCGTCACTTTTTCCAATGGTAAAGAAGCCTTCGGCGAACAGCAACAGCGCGTTGGCGGCAAAGAGCGAGAAGCAGCCGCCCCGGCTCTTCGGCAACGAGCACCTGCCTGCGTCGTTCACGCTCTCGACGCTGATCGAAGAGCTATCCAGGGATCCATCAGCGCCAGCATCATCAGTATCAACGGATGGGCTGACAAACCCGAACACCAAGCCAAAGTCCGCGTCTGCAAAATCAGCCAAGATCGCTCGCCGCGTAGCGCCGTTTCTTGCTGCGGGCGGCGTGCTCGGTGCGATCGCGCTCGGCCCCATCGGCGGCATACTCGCAGGTTTGAACGTACTGGTCGCGAGCGTCGGTGTTGAAGCCATCGCGGCGGGTGTGGGGCTCACGGCCGCGACAGCAGCTGCTGCGACGGTCTCACACAAAAAGAAGCTGCGGAACGCGAAGAAAAAGCTGGAGAAACTGAAATCGGGCGAGTGGGCAATGGAGATTTGCTGGAACTGCAAGAAAGCGTACCAGGGTGTACCGTCGGACGAAGCATTCCGAAAGGATGCTGAGTTCTCGCGCCGCTTCCAGTCGCCTCCAGTGTATAAAACCAGAGAAGGAGAAGACAAGGTTGGTGGTGAAGATGGTGGTAGGGATCAAGATGAGAACACCGAGAGAAGATCGGAAGGGGTCCCAAGTGCTGACGAGGTGTACGCGTTCCTGTTTGGTCTCTTTTCATCGTCGAGCGAGTTCCTGAGCCAAGTGAACGTGCAGCTCTGTGTTGCATTTCGAGAACGGTTCAACGCGCGCTCCAATAAACCTGCAGCATCAGCATCAGCATTAGCCCAGAAAGCGTCGACGATCATGCGAGACACGCTGCAGGATACAAAGATGTACGTCGCGCACATCATGGGGGCGACGATGCAGAGCTTCCCCAGCTTAGCGAGCACGGACCAGGCGCTGTCCAGCTGCTCGCAAGCGATTGAGCGGATCGTGTACGACGATATCTACGCGGTTGTGTTTCGGGAGTTTGAGACTGCGTTCGTGGATGCCGATGCAATTTTCCATGAAAATGTCGACCGCATTCGCAGAGAGCAGCGCGATCGTCCAGTATCGTTGCTGTACCACCGGAGTTCTTCTTCTGCTGGTACTGGTGGTGCTGCTACAAATGAGCCGCCAGTCCTCCACGAAGATCTCCAGATCGCCGAGCAGAAATTGGTCGAGATGATCCACAGCACGTGTTCGCCGTTGAAGAAGCTCGAGCTGTTGTGTACCGCGTTCCGAGCGATTTGCTGTTTCGCGGACCAGTTGCACCAGACCGCGTCGAATGCCGACATCCTGATCCCGATCGTGTGCTCGCTGCTGATCTCGTCACCGCGACTTTCGTGTGACTCCAGTAGCAGCAGTAGCACCAGGAACAATAACAGCAACAGCAGATCGAATCGCACGTTTGTGTCTGAGATCGCGTTCATCTCGTTCTTCACGAACGGCGGCGGGAAGGGCGTCGAAGGATACGTGCTGACGACTTTCCAGGCGGTGATCCAAGTGATCGCGGCGGTGGATCTCTCGAATGGCCCTGCGAAAGAGCTGGAGCTGTTCATGGACGATGAAGAGGACGACCAGGACACGGAAGACGAGGAGTTCTTTGACGCAGTGTCGGGAACCTAGACGAGGTATGAGCGTATGTTTATGAGTGAGGTGGTGTGGAATTGCGTTCATCGAGTGTGCAAAATACAAGAGAACGTAGATGAAGACAAGGGTTCGTGTGGTTGCAACCTTGGTGAGATAAGATGATGTCGCCGACTTGGAGGGTGTGAGATCATTCAAACTTGATTGAAGTGTTTGCTTGGTGCCGAGAACAAGTTTCTGCTGACGGACTTGAACTCCTCTGAGCGATGAACCGACGAGGGCAACTGCGATTTTTGAAGAGTGCGATTGGAGCCGAGTGGTCGTCTACGAATGAGACAGATAGATGGCCTTTGATCTGTCTGCGATCGAACGTTGTTCTGTCTGTCTGATGCGCTCACAAGATGTGATATTTATCATGTATTCCGAGGCGCGATTTGGTATTCGCTAGCTTTATCGCGTCGCAGCATGGGGCACAATGCCTCAAATGATTTTTGGTGTGCGGTTATGTGGTTCAGGCACAGTACCCATCTCGCCATTCCCTTTCTTCCGGTTCGTCTACTACGATCGAGCGACGACGTTCGCCATGTCGTAAACTCTCCTCCACATAAAAGTCAAATCCGAATAAGCAGCGCACGCTCCGCCAGTGAAGTTGATCTTGAAGGAAGTGTATGAGCAGCCGGTCTTCTACGTGCACTCAGCCTCTTCGAGGCTCACGAGCCAAATTAGTTCAGTGACAACATTCGCTACTTCCTGGGACATTGTGCCTTGTGCTACCAACTGTCATCTCGTTACACACACAGGTAGGTATTGTAATACTGGGGCAGATGGGAAGACTAATCGTTGACTATGGACATTATAACTTCTTACTTCAATTTCCTAATGGACGGTGCCACTTCTAAAACACTGCGCGGCCATAACCTACTTGTTGGTCCAGCTACTACACATACTTCTCGCCTGCTACTACCTAATAACTACCACTTAATTGCGAATACATACGAAGCTACATCAGCTGGGTGTCGTGCTCGAGCGATGCGATGAAGAAGTCGAGCGATTCTTCAAGCGACGGCAGCTCAAAGAACTCCTCGTCCTCCCTATCGTCGCTCACCGAACCGCTCTCATTCTCCTCCAACAAGGACTGCAGTTGCTGCTGGTTGATCATCATCAGTGGAGGGTTTGTAGGTTCGCTGCTGCTCTTGGTTTCTTGATTGGTCGGGCTCGCCGCTCGCACGGGACTGGAAGAAGGCGGTGGCGATGATCCTCCAGTCATCCGCCTCGCGATCTCGGCTGCGACGCGCGGCCCGTTCATCATCTTGCAGAACTCGAGGATGTCGTCTTCGATGCGGTGCTCGAGGCGTGCCCAGGTCTTGCGGCCCTTGCGCAGTCCGCGCATGCGGCGCATGATCTTCTCGTAGTACTTCTGCGTGTGGGTCTGCACCTGGCGCACCGAGCGCGTGCCGACGAACTCGGCGATGGTTGACCAGGGGCCCTTGGGGTGCTGCTTGATCGCGTAGAGGAACCGGTCGTGCTCTTCTTCCGTCCAGATGCCATTGTTCATCATCTTTGATGCGAGTGGCTAGTAGTG
>JAADVN010001058.1:0-10971 GCA_023335535.1 Globisporangium spinosum | reverse complement strand
CTTCCGAACAGCTCCTCGAACCGCTTCAGGAGTCGAGCTCCCGTTATCTGGCGACGCATGTAGCCCCAGCTTCAGCTTCCGGAAGATGTACTTATTGTACACTCGGCTCAGGCGCCTGTTCACCTCGTTCTTTTCCTCTACTGTACCAGAGGGCAACATTATCATTTGTGTACATATTCTGAGATCTACAGAAGTGTTTGGTCCTTTCATTCGCCTTTCACAAAAAAAAGTGGAACCAATGCCAATGATTGCTGCGGTTACCGCGCGTCACACCGCCGACCCTCTCGCGTATGAAGCGCTCGCTAGTGATAGCGCCAGGTTGGTGAAAGCCCTGGCGCCTGTGCTGTCACGCACGCTGCGTATGGTGGTGGGGGACGCGTCGCTCTCGCCTCTCGAGAGCGCAGTGCCCGTGCTCACATTCCAGGTCTTCCCGCTCAATGCCAACCCAGTGGTAGAGGCGAGTGGGAAGCAGCGCGCGTGGCTGCTGGCTGAGTTTGCAAGACTCGCGATCCACTCGCAGACGCTGAGAGCTCTCCCAGAGCTCAAGACCGCGTTCTGGGCGGACGTGCTGGCATCCGAGATGATGGACACGTCGACGTCCGGCGTGGACACTTCGCTCTTGGGCAAACCCGAGAGTCCGCAGTATGTTATCGACTTTTGCGGCTTGGAGACGTTTGATGCGACCCTGGTGGAGGCGTTGGCGGGGTTCATGGCGATTCCCACTGCATCCCAAGATGGAACTCAAGTCCAGGGGCGACCTCGAAAGGAGAAGATTGCGTTTGGCCTCTCGTTTGCGAATTGCGACCTCACGAGCACGTCGTTGCAGTTACTCGAGGGTTTCTTGGACCGCGTATTCGCGCATCCAAATCGCCAGTATGGCATCGATCTGCTGGATCTGAGCGACAACCGGATGAATGCTAGCGAGCTGGTGATCGTTGCGGAGATTGCGAGGAAGAACGCAGCGTACCAGATCGAAGAACTCAAGCTCAACAACATTGTTTCCGATGAAACTCCAGATGGGTTGCCAATAGAAGTAACGCCGAATGAGTACCAACGGATTCTACGAGCGATACTCAATCCTCCGCAGCCTCCACCCCGGCCGTCCAAATCGGAGCTCAAGCGAGTGACGATGAAAGGGAACGACTTGTGCGCAAAGCCCTTTGCAGCACTTGGCTCGGCGCTTCGCTACGGATGCGTAGTGGTAGAGGAGCTCCTCTCAAGCTTCGTCGTTGACAATTACCACAGCGCGGAGGTCAAGCGAGAGTGCTGGCAGTGGCTCGCGTTTGGGCTTTTCTACCCGCGGCCAAAGCGATTTGCTGGCGGGTGCAGACTTCGCAAGCTTGGTTCTATCCAATGCACTCTCCAAGCTATGGCAACGTGTGTGGAGGCCCTGCGGAACCCGGTAGTGCAGTTGCTGAACGCTAATGAGCATGGAGACGATGAAGCGAGCAGGGAGGAGGAGACTAACTGCGGCATGCTGATGGTGTGCACCGTGAAGAAAGGCGCGAGAATCCAGATTATCGAAAGCGGTTCATTAAAACGCTCACCAGCAATTCCGATGATGAGCGATGAGCGCACAGAGCTGGAGGCTCTCTATGAGAACCCCACAAACGGCTCGGTTTGTGTCGTTGTCCCTGGGGTCGGTCTTGGGTGGGTACAGCAAGACAACGTGGAGAAAATGGAGCGAGAGCCAGTCGAGCACCCATCAGCTCAGCTTGATGGGAAGTACGATGTGAAGTTCGTGTATTCCGAGTCTCAGGAGACGCAGCCCATCTTTCGACAGTTCATTGAGAGAATCGGCCGTCACTTCCGCAGAGTCGACTGCTCGAACTGCCGCTTCCTCGACGGCACACTGCAGCTCATCTTGGAGAGTTGCCCCCATCTTGAGCGTCTAAACCTGCAGGCGTGCGGTTTTGCTGCTGCGGATGCGGATGCCCTTTTGGTCGCCATGGATGGAGAGTTGGGCAGTCGGTTGCTGTCGTTGAACCTCAATCGACTGCTGATTGGTGATGTTTTTGTGCAGAGACTCGCCGCAATCTTGTCAAAAAAAGCAGGAGACGCTCCAGTTCTCCAAGAGCTTCGACTGAATGATACCAACATCAGTGCACAAGCCCTCGCGAGCTTGCACAGCGCCTTGAGCGTCAACCACGCGCTTCGCTCTCTCGAATTGAAAGAAGCTTCAAATGTGCTGAAGGCGGACGAAGGTCTGCGCTTTCGCCAATCGTTCCATCGCCAATTGCTGCGATGTTCGGTGCCAGAAGCGCAGAAACTTGCGTTCCTGAGCACCGTTGCTGTCGTGGAAAATCGAGAGGACGCCATCAGGACCAAGAAAAGTGCGCGGGACGAGCTGGATCAGTGGCTGCTGACCTTGATCTTCCAATTTGCGGCAACAGAAATGCGTCGAATGGTCTATTTGCATGGGGTAATTAGCGCTCCTGGGCGTCACTCCTAGTGGCTGAGCAGTGCAAGCTACTGAATCTAAATGAAACCCAAGCTACTTATCACTCGCTGACGTGACATATCGAGTGCTGGCTTTCGTTCAGCTTCTATTTACACCACGAACGCGATGAAGCGATTCTTATGAATAGCAGCCAATGCTGTTATAAGAATTGCCAGCACAGAAATGTACAGGCACCACCAATGTCCGCAGGGCGGAGGAGCGCATGCTGACTGCAGCACTCACTTCACGACTTCCTTCACAGATCACACTAGGGTTCGTGACGCAGTAGCGCCGATGATGGCCGAGTCCGTGTCGCCCACCGTGGCTGAGTTATCACCGCGAAGCTCGGATGGTCAGGCACAGCAGCGCGTGCCCCTCTTGGAGAAAATCCAGCGGTTCAACGCGAAGCTCTTCATAGTCAAGAAGCTGCTCTTCGTGGTGCTCATTTTCACGCTTGACATCCGCGACATCGTTTACAAGATCGCGTGGATCGGCTCCATGGACTCGTACCCGTTCGTATCGGGGAGCACGAGCATTTGCATCCAGTGCCGTTAGTCTCAGCGGTGACACCGGAACTTCGCGCGCTGGACGCGGGTGAGCATGTAGCGTCCGGCTGGAGCTCGTTCCTACCCCAGTGCGACGAGTTGTACGCGTTTGGAGCCGACGGCGGCCCGTTCTTCCTGAGTGCGTTGGCAAAGAACTGCAGAATCCCCGTCAACTCTAGTAGTAGCAACGAGACGAGAGTAGTCCCGCAGCTGGTGCTGACGAGCAACACCCGCGCCGACGCGCCGGTCTGGGCGAGCTGCCTGCTCCTCCTTATCGGTCGCCGTCCGCCAATCTGCCAGGGCCGGACCACAGCGTATTTTAACGACCAGTACGCGTTCTTTGCCACAATGATCCTGAATAGCGACGTCACTCCAATCGGCAGCGAGACCGAGATCCTGCGCTTTCTGGATCTGATGAGCACGAGCATCCCGATGCACCGCGTGATTTGTGTCGAAGCGTTCGAGCTCACCGAGGGCGAGACGGGGACCTTCACCACCAATTTGTTCGGATGCGCCAGCCCAAATCTGTACCGCAGTGAATTCGTCGGGTTTGCGACAAAGAGCTACCAGAAGCTGCTGCGCGGCAAGGGATGACTGACGACCGATGACATTTCTGTACTCGACCAGCGGTTCGGCATTCGCCAGAACGCAAAGAGTGTGTACACCATCGCGCACAACCTCGAATTGAACGAGATGTTGGTTCAGTCCCACACGTCGGTCAATTTCAGCTCGTATGGTGCGTTGTACGCGGTCACGGTCGTGATCGACCTGTCCCTGCTGCTTACGCACTGCTACAGCTTCTTTGAAATCTTCAAGTGGATATTCTCCCCCCAAATACCGGGAGCTCCAGCGCTGGATTCGCAAGTTCGAGACTTCGCGAGACGGCAAAATGGTCGTCCCAGAGTACCTAACACACCGTCGACAGCAACAACACAAAAAGCCATCGAATCTCCAGAGGCTTCACCACCAACAGGATCAAAATACCGACAGCAACAAGCACGTCTTTCGAGAAGAGCGGTTTTACTCGCTCTTCTGTACGTCGTATTACAAGAGCCCGTCGTACATGCGGCTCATGCGACTCACGCGCGTGATTTCCTGGATCATCATCCTGCCCAACTCGGTCGTGTGGGCCTGGAGCGATTCGCAGAACGAGAAGGCGCAGGCGTGCTTGAACAGCATCAAGAGCTGAGTGTTGATCTCAAGCGCCGTGCAGATCCTCTGGCAGTGGCTCGTGCGTGCGAACGAGAAGCGCGCGTACCATTTTGTGAAAGGAACATACATTACGAACCCCGAGATCATCGTCATCGACGCGATCGCTTCCATGCAGCTGAGGAACAAGATCTTCCTCATGTGCGAGAAGAAGTGGGCGATCGAGAGCCAGCGTGTGAACGACGTGACATCGTTCCTCGGCGGGTACACCGCACACGGCAACACGTTCCAAAAGCGAACGACTTTCGGCCGACGACCACATCCGACATCCTCCAGATTCTCTATGGGCTGCTCTTCCACATAGTTCTCCTGAGTCTCGGGATGATCGTAGCCTATCTGGCCCTCAAGTTTGTGGTTCTCTTCTTTCTTGCGCGTGTTGGCGTCAAGTAGAAACGATCGAATGCGATCGTGGTGGACACCATGACTTGAAGAACCTGAATGGATCAACCAGGGACCTTACACGAAGCAGCAGCAGTAGTAAGGACGAGTCAGTCCGTGAAGGCGAAGCGTACGCACGGCTCCCGTTAGAAGACGTGCTCGATATCCCGATCCGATCCAACAGCCTCGTGCGGTACGGACTCAGCATGGAGATCGTTCGAGACGACAAGCGGTACATCCGGCCGAGTTGCTACCTGGACTACGGGATCATGCTCAAGCACGGCGAGCGGAAGCCTCACAGTGTCAGCGTAACTGATCTTTCCAAGAGCAAGGCTTCTGATAAGCGCAACATCAGCGACATCACGTCCGCAGCCGAGGCGATCGCGTCGAGTTGCTCGTTGATCGCGTCTCTCAAGTTCTTCAGCGAGTCCCGCACAAACAGTTTGCTGGAGGCTGCGACGCCAAACGGCCAGGACGCGCTCTTGAAAAACGCAACGGCCAGCCAACAAGCAGGAGCAAATCGCGATCTGATCACCTCGATCGTCCAGGCATCCGACGACATTGAAGACAAAAACCAACTGAGAGAGTGGGACTCTGGCCTCGGCTGCCTCAGGTTAGCACCAGAGCGAGTGGGTACAGCGCTCACTGCTAAGAGAGTAGTCTGGCTGGCGCTTTTGGAGTACTGTTCATTCAGGCGAGTGCCCTATGGTTTTGAGCTCGACGTCCACTACCTAACCAACCATTTTGTGTGGGGGTCATGAGTGATGGTAAATGTATCCATTTCACCAGTCAGTACCAATTTCTAGAGTCGAATTTAAACGAGATCAAAACGATGCACAGTTATCCGTCGCTTTAAATACGCATCAACTTAAGCGAAAATGTACAATACAGAATCGCTGACCCGCGCTCTTTGGACTTTTGAAATCAAAACCTCGCTCCAGCTCATCCGAATGGCGATCGACCGCCGACGGCGCGCACGAGAGCCCCATGCCGCCGGCGCTGCTGCTGCTGCTGCTCTTGGCGACTGTCAGCGCCACCACCAACAAGGCGCCGCTGGAGAGGAGCAGATACACGGTGATGAGGGTGTCGCAGCTACTGACGCTCTGCGCGTGCTCAGCTGCGTGAACACGGGCGTGCGCGCCATCGACGATCTGGTAATGAGGAGCTCTGAATGTATGTAGCGCTGGCGGTCCCATTGCTGTATGGATGGCATGATCTCAATGGAAGGCTACGTGCTTGTATATATTGCGTGTTTGTGTGCGTGTATGAATGTGTCTGTTTGTGATTTAGGTGGCGGACGATGAGAGCGATGAGCTCGTGGAGCAGCTCAACTTGCACGGCAACTTCATCGAGAGCATGGACGGCCTCGAAGCGTTCTCTGGGTACGTTTGCATGCCGACAGCTCCGTTAAGAAGGGCGCCGCCTACGCACTGGTGGTAAGCGTTCATCTGTTTTTAACGTGTGGCTAATTGCGTGCTCGATGTATCTCGGACGTATGTATGATATATGGGATATGCGCAAACAGAATGGTCGAGCTCTGTCTCTCTAACAACTTCATCCAGGAGATCTCGTTTAGTGCGCTCGAGCAGCTCGTGCACCTGCGTATTTTAGATCTCTCGGCAAACAGGTGAGCGAATTTATTCACAGTAGCAAGTTTGCTATGCTCGCTAGTAGCCAGGGTTGCGGCTGACTGACTTGCTCATGGTGACGATCGTGCTGATTGAATGGAGAGCTTCAGCATCACCTCCACGCTAGGATTTCCGCAGCTTCCTCGGCTTGAAGAGCTCTCGCTGGCGCACAACAGTATCAAGGTGTTAGACGGCCTCACTCGCCCGATCAAGTTCCCAAAGCTCCGGTACCTCGACCTGCGTCACAATGATATCGCAGACTACTGCAGCATCGTCTCGCTGCAGCATCACAAGGTTGGCAAAGTAACAGAATGTGAGGCTCCGGAGGTATGGCCCATGGCGGCTTCGTGGCTGATGGATGTGATGTGGGTGTGTGTTGTCTCGACTATTCTTGCACGAGTGTAGTGGCTGACTCAGCTGCGTCTCCAGGCGCACGACGGATCCCAGATCAACCCAGTCTGCGAATTAGACGACTACCCGCAAACAGCCATCAAGGTACGCGTTAATTCACCCACAGCAACCGCCATCCATGTGAATGCCAAACTGAAGAACCTGTGCGGTTTTTAAATTGGTGCAGATGCTACCACGACTGACGTACCTAGACGAAGAAGAGGTGTCGTTGCTGAGAGAAGTCGGGAACCTGTACATGCCAAAGTACCAGTCGATCTTACGGCGCATCAAGGGTGATACAGCGGCTGCAGCCAGAAACACCCGAGACCCTCAGCAGAGTCCAAACAATTCAACACCGGGGAAATCTCGAAGTGCAGGGAGGAGGACACCAGGGGTCACTCCAAAAAGCAGCAGTCAGCAAGCAGAATCGGCGCGGCAAGCACCAAGGGGCAGTGCTGCCTCACAGTATCGGAACCAACCGTCGCAGTTGGCTCCGATACAGACAATGGTTGAGTCTACTGAGCACCGAGGGTTCGTGGTGCTGGCAAGTCTGAGGAGGGAACGTGCTCAACCAACCGGGACTGTGGCCACTCAGAACCAGTCTCTTCAAATAGAGAATCACCAAATGTCTAGTCCCACCAGATCTACTGGAGATGCAGGGCTGGCAGCAGACAGGAGGCCAGAGCAGCAAATTGGCAGTCCATCGGTTCGAATCACCCAATCGACTCCTCAGGAACCTAATGTCCAGCGAATTCTGATCAAAGAAGCGGCGACAAACACTGATTTCGACTTTGAAAAGGAAATCCTTCGTCGCGAGCAAGCGATTATCCAGAAAGAGAACGAAATGCTCGTGAAGGAGAAAGAGCGTTTCTCAGAGGAGAGCGAGAGCTTTATCAAAGAGAAAGAGCTGTCTGCGCAGATTACAAATCTCCAGGAGGAGTTGTCGGTGGCGATTGTGAGAGCTACAAAAGCTGAAATGGCTGCAGAGGAGGCAAATAACCGGTTAATGCAGAGAGAACAAGACCAGGTGTGGTCGCATGAAGCATCAACAACTGCAGATGAGCAGCGTCTGCAGGCGCAGACCAAGCAGCAAACTCTGCTGGAGAGCGAGTTCGCAGCGCTGAAGGAGTCACATCGCCTTGAGTTGGAGCAGCTGAAGACAATCGAGTCCAACTTGATGCGCACAATCGACATCATGCAGGATAAAAACAAGGAGCTGGTTCGAGTGATGCAGGATAAAGAGAATGAGCTCCGATCTAAAGAAGCCGCACTCATCAGAGGTGAAGCGAAAGTAAGTGAGCTCACTGTCTCTTTAGAGCGTGCTGCTGCTGAACAGAACAATGTAGCTCAGCGCCTCTCAAGCGAAGTACAAACTCATAAAGACCGACACGAGCAAGCCGAGAGGAGAAACCTGCAGCTCGAGCTCCAAGTGAAGGAGCTCAAGTCAAACGTGGAGGCTGTGTACAACAAGTGCATCGAGAAAGACGAAGATATTCACCGACTCAAGCGAACGCTGCTTTCCAAAAGTGAAGACATTGAAGATTTGAAAGCGCAGCACGTGAAAACGACCGACCGTGTTGAGCAAATGGCGCAGCAGCAGAACGAACTGTACAAGCAGCGCCTCGAGACGTCAATCGCGCAGATCGAGATGGAGTTTCGCAAAGAGCACTACCACTCGATGAGTAAGCTCCAGCTGTTGCAGAAGAAGCGCCAGGAGGTCAGTCGAGACATGGCACGGCTGAAAGAAGCGTACCAGATGAGTCTGAAGCGAGAGGCTAATGCGCAGAGCGAGATTTCCAGGCTGCAGGCGATTCTTGAAGACGACAAGAGGAAGATGTTCATGGAGGACGCGAAACGAGCCAACGAATTCAAAGTGATGCTCAAAAACCTTTCGGATGAAGCCACGGATCTGAGAACGCAACTTGACGCTGCGAAAGAGAAGAACGGCAAGCTGGAGAGCATTGAAGCCGCTACGGAAGAGCTTCGCGCGATCAACGGCAAGTTACGGGTCGAGATGGCGCGGCAAGCGAATGAAATCGAGGCACTGAAGAAGCTCGAAGGCGACCTCCAAGCTGCTATCAAGGTGAAGGACGTGATGCTCGACCACCGGCAAACGCAGATCTCGCAGCTGCGTAAAGAGAAGGAGGAAGGCGAGCAGCAACTGCAGGACGAGATCGTCGATCTCCAGGGACAGGTTGAGGATCTGGAGATGGTACTGGACGAGAATATCCAAAAAGCTATGGACCTAGAGGCGAGACAGGAGCGACATACATCAAAACTGCACGAGAAAGAGCGCGCGCTGCAGGTGAAAGCGCAGGAAATCGACGATCTCTCGCACGAACTGGGGAAAAAGCACGGCGCGCTCGAGCTCATCGAGACCGAGATGGAGCGCATGCGGGACGTGCTCAACGACCAGAACGCGCTGTTCCAGAAAAGGCTCGAGAAATATCTGGAGCAGCACAAAGAGGAGCTGGAGCGCGTGAAAATCGGGGCCGAAGAGTCTCGCGAGCTGCTGCGCATCGAGTGGGAAGCCGAGTGCCGCGACATGATGCAGCGGTGCGCGAGCGTCTCGAGCGATTTGAAAGACGTCGCAGCGCAGAATGCAAAGCTGCGCGTGAGTGTCGATTTTGAGAGGAAGCGCAACGCTCAAAGGGATCAGGAGATGCGCGTACTGCTCGCTCAGGTATGTGGATGAATTAATGCTGAGTTCATGGGACCTGTGTCGAACGTTGCGTTAAAACTGATCACTCATGTTTGGCCAGATTGACCGCGAGCGCCACTTGAAGAAAGAAAGTCTCAAGCACATTAAGTCGCTCTTTGAGCAGCTACAACAAGAGTCACCGTGAGTGCGCGCGGGAGAGCACTGTAAACATGTTTGAGACTCGAGCTTGTATTTATCGTGAGACTGGTGGATTCGCCATATTGCCCACCCATGTAAACAAATCGCTCCACATATCTTCTAGCTAGAACGAGTCTTCGTCGCTCGCGTCTTCCGAAAAGTACTCGAGCTCTTCGGACTGGATATCCTTTTCGTTGTCGTCGCTCGCCTCCGACTCGCTCCGCAGCACTTTCCGCTTGGCCGCGTCGTCTTGCGCCTCTCGCGCCTCGCCTTCGTCATCAGAAGCAGAACCGGAAGGTTTAGTTGTTGGTACTGCAGCTGCAGCTGACACGTCATTGTCATTGCCTCCAGACTGATCTCGAGCTTCCTGGCTGTGGCTCTATGCAGAGTCACCCGCTGGTTTGCCTGTTGCAATAGCAGCGTCTTCTCCATCACGCTGCTGGGGTCTGTCGTGAGCTACAGATTTGGACTTGCTGCCGTCTTTATCGCCATCATCACCATCATCAGCATTGCTCTGGTCGTCGTCGCCCCTCGAGATGTCCATTGACGCCGACGCCTCGGCGATGGACTCGTCCATAGTGCTCTCCTCCAGCTCACTCTCCCTCTCCTGCCCATTCTTGTCACCTTCATCACCAGAACCAAACTTCCTAGCCATTGCTGCGCTTGATCCGTCACCACCAGCGCTAACTCCATTGTCCACACCAGATCTAGCAACCGGCGGTGGCTGCTGCGATGGCGACGCGCTGTTCTCTGTGGCCTGCAGGTGCGCCATCAAGCGCTCCAGCAGCCGCACTAGCTGGTCCTCCTTGACGACTGCTGGCGACAGAAAGCGCTGGTTGGCCTGCTGCAACTGGTGCGTGACCGCGACCGCCTCCGAGTGCTTGGTCAGCGCGGGGAGCTCCGCCACATGGAGCTCCTTCATGCGTCTTGCCTGTTTGCCATTGGTATTGTCATTGCCGCCATTGTAGACGTAGAGCGACGTGGTGGCGCCGTCGTCGATGCTGCGGAGGCCGTCCTCGTACTCGAGCGTGAGGGTCGAGATCGGCGCGTACTTGAGCCCAAAGCGCGTCGGCGTGGTCATCTCCAACAAGCACGCGAGGTGGGCGGGATGGTCAGCGTCAGTTTAGTCTCAAGCAGCCGCACGCAGCGTTGCAAAGAAGCACCAAGCGATATCGATCCAATCAATGGCTTTTTGGTCGCGTCGTTTCGTGGCATTTGGATTGCAAAATGGAGACGAAGTGGTATTCTTTGTTGACTCTATAATTAGCAAACTAGTAATGGTGCTGGCTAAATCCGACATCCTCAGCTCGAGCGGGAGCGGAACCAGCGATGACTGAGCAATTGAAGCTACTCACCTCAATACTCAATCAGCTTGCCATCTTTTATCATCCCCTGCGCTCGCTGTGTTCGCGCGAAAGCCCACGGTCGACCTTTTTGGCCCTGCAGTTGGTACTGGAAGATCTCGAGGATGTTTTTCGAGGCGTTCACGTCGCGGTTCACCGTCATACCACAGCCGCCATTGTTGTTGCAATGGAGTACACT
>JAADVN010001057.1:0-10986 GCA_023335535.1 Globisporangium spinosum | reverse complement strand
TTTCACACAGATACCTGCTCTCGCCAGCAAAGAAGGTCTACAACAGCGTCTGTAGGTTTGATTTTATTGGCTAAAATATGCTTTCTCGCTCTCAACTACCGTCCACTGATAGCCACAAACACAACAGCCACAAACGGAGACAAGGATCGCAGGCAGTCAGTTGCAGTCAAACCAGCAGCGAGAGAGGAGAGCGAGAATGCGATCGATCGAGAGAGAGCGGAGCGAGCAGAAAATGGGGAACCAGCGTTGGACGGACGAGGAGGCGTACTTGCTCATTGACTTTCTTTCGTCTAATGTCTCCATGTACGCCACAGACGTCAAAGAGCGCTTTTACGAAGGAACTCAGGCACATCTCGCAGATCGGGGCCATGTGAAGACGAAGCTCCAAATCAAAACGAAATGCACCGAGTTCGACAGTTAGTACAAATCGTACAACATGAAACTGGGAAAATTGGGATTCGGTTGCAAGAAACAGACCCAGAAAGCACTAAAGGTAGCACAATCACACTTGCTCAATTTCTGTCGTTTGTCCATTTAGTGTGTAGATGTCATTTGTTAATGCTGGTCGTACGCTTTCACATTGTGGTAGCCATGCTAGAAAAAGTGTCCATTCTGCTGTGAGGTCGACGAAATCCTTGGGGCCAGACACAGCGCGAGCCCACCAGCAGTGATGGAGCCTGGCGTCGTCACAACGGACCCGCCTCAAGACAGCCCAAACACACAGCAGATCCCAACTACTGCTTCCCCTGCCGAACCAAGCAAACGGCTAATTGCTGCATCTCAGCCTGCAAATCTGCACGACACTCTTATGCGCATCCACGTTGAGAAAAGCGAAAGACGGGAGACGAGGCTCAAAAGTGACACGGAGCTGCAGCGCGCGCAGTTAGATCTACAAAAGCGGAAGCTTCAACTGCAGCAAGAGTAACTTCGCTTGCGTGAAAAGAAAATGGATCAGCAGTTCACGCTTCTCTGCAAGCAGCTTGAATTAGGAAAGGAGCGACTTGAAATTGCTAAGCAGATCAAAGAATAAGGTCAGCGCAAAATACAAAATTGGCTTGCAACTTTTCATATGCTTGTTGATCGTAATGTACCCATCCACAAGTTGGAGCTAAAGATTTTAAACTTGGCAGTTTCGATCAATCGCGGTTACTCGCTACGAATTGAATGCACTTCCTGTTGAACTATCAATCTAAGCTCGTCTGACGAAAATAACTTCTGAGTTGTACGGAGCTCGCGCATCATCGACTTCCATCTCGTCTTCTGGGTCGCTATTGTAAACTGGACTGAAGTGCTGCTCTTTTCTGCTAATGCAGATATTGTGAAGTGTAAAGCACACTCGCTGCATCTTGCACAACCTCAATATAGCGCTTTCATTAGTGAGATGAACCGTGTAGTCACACAAAATCGGAAACCAACCTTTCATCATACCAATGCAGTGCTCAATTGGGATTTTGGCTTTTGCCAGCGTGTAGTTGAAGGAGGCATTCTCCTTTCTAGAGCGGCAGGCCTCTTGTATCGAGACACTACAGACGAAAAACACACGCCATAGGCACTGTCTCCGAGAAGATATTCGCCGCGGCAAAAATGTTTGCTTGAATCCTGAGCCACAGAGGTGGACGACAGTGCTCTCTTGTCGTGGATGGACCCTGGCAGTCCAATCTAAGCAACAATGACAAAACAAGCGAGTCTGTGAGACTGACAATGGTGCATACAATTCATTTATACCAACGATGTGGATCTGATAGAAAGTGACTCGACGAAGGTGGTCACAAATAATTTGCGCATTGAAGCAATAGATTGATTTCCTCGAATAATAACACTCGCGATCCACAGGAGGAGCGTACTTCAGCTCGAATGTGGTGCTGTCCACAAAATCCAAACAACTCGGAAACCCCGCGCTCGCTTGAATGCTCTCATTAATGGCTTTCTTGGCGGTCGTACGCGGCCAACAAACAACCTCGCCTCCGAGCTCGAGCAGAGCTTCCACCACTCGGTCGCAGAATTTTCGCACCGAGCCTACATATTGAGCAACAACAAAAAGCTTAGCGTCATAGCCATGATGTCCAATGCACACACTTACAAACGCAGCACGAATTGCATACCTTCTCCAACACCAAAGTGTTGGGCAATTTGGTGGTAGGTGAGAGACTATAGAGAGTACAGTAGAACCTCTAACTGCAGCTAGATTGGTGCCTGCTCCTGCTTCCCTGAAGCGCATGGAAATGCTGCGTGCTGTGCGATCCGATGGAGCAGGTACTTGAAACCGTCGACACTGGTGCGGAAGTCGCGACGGGCACGGCAGG
The DNA here is from genome assembly GCA_023335535.1 of Globisporangium spinosum. NCBI lineage: Eukaryota > Oomycota > Peronosporomycetes > Pythiales > Pythiaceae > Globisporangium > Globisporangium spinosum. The sequence continues at coordinate 8,683 of JAADVN010001057.1, read as the reverse complement.
GATCTATGGCAAAGATCCTCTCAGGGAACCACTTCGCCATCTTAAGCACAGTTGAGTGGGCCAAGTAGCGTACGGTGCATAGAAACTAGAAGCTGTACCATTTCCGGCGTCTCCCACTCATCTTCACTCTATTCCTCCTCACTTGTGTGTTCAAGAGCTCGATAGAGAGTGCTGGCCTCGAGCAGAGCAGCGCCGCTGCTCTGCTGCCTTCTGTTGTCATTGCTTTGTGGTGCAATGGCTGCCGGTTGGCCGCCGCGAGCACTTCAGATTGAGCTGTTACAGAGTACCAAATTTTGGGCACACCGTACCAGTTTCAGTTTTTGGTGGCATGAAGATGATGATTGGATAAAATTGTGACGGTGCAGGTTTTCGAGATCCTCACAGTTGGATAAATGCGGGTTTCTTGTGATTGGCTCGCCAAACATGCCTACCTTCCAACCGCGAGAAGGACTTATGTATGGCGCGTGGACCGCATCTAGCCAAACGTGTAAAACCTCCGAGGTTGTTTGTGATGAGTACGCCATCTGGAGATGGGATTTTCAAGTAAAAACGAAAAAGCCTGGCCAAGGTCCAGACCTGTGATTGGTAGATATCAACAAAAATGTCCGTTTTACCTGAACACACCAGCCTGGGTCTGGACTCGAGCCGCCAATTGTAATTGGCTAAAAATCCCTTCCCTTTTTCTCTCCGACTGCTCGTGTGTTGTGCGAAGAGCAAAATTCGCGTTTTCCCAGCCACATGCAAGAAGGAAGAAGCATGAGTTAGCGGTGCTGCAAGTAGAGATCGACGCGAGCGTGCTGAAGACAGTTAACACCACTCTCAGCAACAGACCGCAGAATACACGAAGGAAATACGACATATACCAAGCCGAGGTTCTGCGGCGATGCGAAAATAAAGGCTTTCCTGACGGTAGGGAAACTGTACCTTTTTCTCTCGGGCCAAGTGGTCGGTAGATGCTCGAAGAAGAACGCAAAGAACGTAATTGGCCACTCTATTGTGTGCGGCGACCCCAATGCCGTTGTCGATCTTTACAACCAGCAAGCGAATCTGAGAATGAGCAGCCATGGTCATCCACGAGACGCTGCAGTCAAACAGCTCCTCAGGAATGTGCAGCACCAAACAGCAGTGACGAGAAAGAAGAGCTACATCGATCGCGGTGTCGGCTCGCTCCTGGACGGCTATCAGCCGGCTCAGCAATTCGTGGACATCTCGACGCGCTTCTTCGGGTCCAATGATTTACGTGGCAGGGCATGCTCCCTGCTCTCGCACTACGGCCTACTGCGCGGCGAAAATATCCGTGATCTCGAGCTCACAGACAAGTTCTCCCTGCCTCTCAATGGCGAGGGGTTTTCTGAGAGCATCGCGCTTGCGCTTCTCATTCAGCACGACAAAACAAACCAATACGAGAAGCTCCAGCACGTCGGACACATGCAAAACCGCGACGCGAAAGTGTGTCCAGTAGGAGCAACCACAATGTACCTCGTTGACCGCTTTCACATGGACAAAGAATGCTCCCTTGACTTCCGAAGTGCTGAGCATTGGTACGACCTGAAGTTGCTGCGGGAGAGAGACGAGAAAAAGGCAATTTCACATCAAGTACGCAGGAAAAGTTTCCTGGCGGTGTTCGACTCACTGGATCTGACTTTCAACAAGAAGACGCACATCAATCAGCAACAAGGCGTTTGTGAGTTGGAGAATGCAGACGTCGACGTGTCTCAAACCCGCCGACATGGTCGCTGGGGAGTAGGTTCTTGCGAAGGGATTTATTCAGTGTCGCCAGGAAGAGAAGCAATAAAAGGTCTCTCCGGGCATCCACCAAAAGAGAGGCTATATTAAGAGGGCGCTGTTCACAACAGCCCCTCAAACACAGCACACACGTTTGCGCGTCTTGAGGAAGCGTTCCCGACTTGGAAAGAAGGAGACTTGATCATTTGAAGGTAAATTTGCAACAGAATTGAAAAGCTGTTATGGTTCCTGTCGCTACTCCTAATTAGCCTCAAGGGCTCGCAGAGGTTTTATGAATTAAACCTACACATGCAGAGATAAACCTACTAAACTGATACATAAAACCTTGGGTACACTGAGGCTCAACCCATAGGACCTTGAACTTGAAGTCCTGTAGAAAGTTCCCTGTGAAGTGATTGGCTCGCACCACTTACTCCAACTGACAGTGACACATCGCCTGCATCGCTAGTCCAGTTCACCCAAGCAGGAACCATCATTCCGTACTTGATTGGTGCATGAACATTGACATTCTGTATTGATTAGTACAGAGAACCTTCGTGACGTCACCAGATGACGTCACATGTGCATACAGGGACCTGTTGTACCGCATCCCCTATGTCCTTTGCCTGCTTGCGTATCACAGCGCGACCTGACACACTAATTGGCTCCCCTAAACACGATCTGAAGGACCTTAGACCTGAGTCTTCAAAAGCAAAAGTCGAACTGTTTATTTGTATGGGGAAGTACCCCCTGTTGGGTTACTTTGGTTATCTTGATGTAACTATAAATGCATACAAATTTGAAGTAGTTTGCAGAGCGAGCGTGCAGCGAATGGCTCTGAAATACCCTCCATAAGCTATCCAGCTGATTGGTCTAAATGGTTGTTTGTTTATTTCTATCCAATTAGAGAAGCCGTCTGTGACTGGCTTGTTCTGGCTGCACCGATAGGGTGCGCCTAAGTACGGCGTACCTTTGGTTCAGCCTTAAGCAATTGCGTGTACTTACGTACCGCAGAAATGGTTAAGTTGCAGCGGCACAACTTAACGTGTAACGCCACGTTACAGCGAATATTATCCGCGCTGTATCGACCGCTCGGAAGACGATCAAGCTGTGTATTCCGCCTTCACTAGCAAGAAGGTATGCAAACAAGGCATGGCTTCGAATGGCGCTTTTAGGGGTACTTATTGATACATTGCTCTATTCTATTGCAGCTAGGTGGCGCGCTGTCGGCGGCACTGAGCCATGGAGTTGCCGCCAAGGTGGTTGCCGATTACACCAAGACGTACGAGAAGAATTACCAGCTACAGAGATTCTACAAAGTAGGAAGTCCGCTCCGTGTGCTAACGATGTGTCCGAGTTGATGTCGGCATTAATGCTAACTCGTTGTCATTGCCCAATGCCTCTGTCCGTCTTCTGCCTGGATGGATGCATAACAAGGTCAGTTTGCACAAAAGGAATCCGCGGACACCGTACTTTTATGTCTTACCCGCCTCTCGCTTTTTATCGTCATCACGCATGCTAGATATGCATTGTGAACCGAGACGTGACTTTGTTTGGGTTCACCAACTGGTCGGATGCGGCTGAAAACAAGAACTACGAGACACTGGAGATCCGCACGCACGGCAAATTCCGAGGTAGGACGCATTGAATGCTTTTACTAGCGTGCCTCGCGCTCGCCGCCAATACGATTTTGCGCGTGCAGGATGCAAAATCCAGACTTATAAGCGTCTTTTTGGTGGTGGGGTGAAGGTAGCAGGTTGTAGTAAAAGTATAATATGTTATTGATTAAACACGAGCATGAAAGCATGTATTGTTACCAGCATCTGGCACGAGGTTGAGCAATGATGCCGCTCGCGTGTGTCGTTATTAAAGAGTATATGGTAGGATCTATGGTTGGCCAATAACATTCCTTCCACGAAAGTACTCCAGTCTCTCCGAATAGTGGCCCCCTCTATCAGCCAATCAGACGCACTTAAGTGAGTAGGTACACTTGCTTGAAGCTGATTCGTTTACAGCGGGAAGCTTCAGTCAACAGGTCTTGTATTCGAAGCGGGGAGGATCTTCCTTTCTGTCTGAGCCGTTCTTTGTGATCACCCAGATCGATCAAAAGGAGGACCACGTGTGTGTGTGTGTGTGGCGGTCAAGTCATTCGCGGATCAGCCTTCTTCCCTCCAGACCTCCAAGAGAGACAGCCGTCCGCCAGTATGAGCAAGATGAGCACCATCGTGAACGTGGGCCTCGGCGCCGCGTCCGTGGCCGCGCTGCTGGCGTTGCGCGCGCGCCGCGTCGTGTACTCGACGCTGGCGCAGACCGTGCGTCCGCCCGTGCTCGAGAAGCGCCCGCACATGGTGCCGTTCGGCGCCGTGCCGGGCCAGAACCGCGGGCCGAACCCGATGAAGCCGATCCTGTACATCGAGGACCCGTACTTCTACGCCCGCGACGACACACGCAAGAACGAGGAGGTGCTCGAGCACCTGCGCAAGGAGAACGCGTACACGGAGGCGAAGACCAAGCACCTGGTGAACGTGCGCGAGAACCTGTACAACGAGCTGCTCTCGCACGTGCAGGAGACCGACGAGGAGTTCCCGTACCCGCACGGCGACTACCTCTACTACACGCGCACGGAGAAGGGCAGCAGCTACATCTATCACTGCCGCAAGGCGAAGCAGGGCGACGCGACCACCTCGGACGCCCCCGAGGAGCTCTTGCTCGACGAGAACGAGATCGCCAAGGGCCAGAACCACTGCGATGTCTCGAGCGTGCGTCCGAGTCCGTGCCACCGCTACCTCGCGTACATGGTCGACTTCAACGGCTACGAGACGTACACGGGCTACATCAAGGACCTGAAGACCGGCAAGCTGCTCCCGGACCGCATTGAGAACATCTCGAGCTTGCAGTGGGGTCCAGACTCGACCGTGCTCTACTACGGCACGCAGGATGAAGCCCACCGCCAGGACAAGGTCTGGCGCCACCAGGTCGGAAGCACCGAGCCGGGCCAGCTGCTGTACACAGAGAGCGATGAGATCTACAGCGCGTACTTCATGAAAGCGCGCAGTGGCAAGTTCATGTTTTTGGTCTCGAGCAGCTCCGAGACGAGCGAGTGGTCGTTCATCGACCTGGAGAACCCAACGAAGCCTGTACAAGTGATCGCGAAGCGCGAGAAGGGCGTGCTGTACTCGGTGGACCACTTCGGCGACAACTTCTACATCGTGACGAACAAGGACAAGGCAACGAACTTCAAGCTCATGTACACGCCTGTGACGTCCCCAGCGCCTACCCACTGGGTGGACGTGTTCCCGTACGACGAGAGCATCAAGGTGGACGACATCGACTGCTTCAAGGACTTCATGGTCATGGGCGGTCGTCAGGGCGGCTTCTCGCAGATCTGGATCATCAAGGTGACAGGCCCATCGAAGCACTCGCGCCACCGTCTCGAGTTCGAAGAGTCCAGCTACGCCGTGGGCGGATGGATCAACCGCAACTTCGACACGGACAAGTACCGCTTCGTGTACTCGTCGATGACGACGCCGCGCACGACGTTCGACTACGACGTGAATACCCGCAAGGTGACGTTCTTGAAGGAGAAGCCGACGCCAAACTACGATCGATCGCTCTACAAGTCGGAGCGCTTGGAGGCCAAGGCGAAGGACGGTACCATCGTGCCGATCTCGATCGTGTACCGCGCCGACAAGCGCACGAAGGACCGCCAGGCGCTGCACCTGTACGGCTACGGCTCGTACGAAGCGTCGATCGACCCGAGCTTCGTGGCGTCGATCCTGCCGCTTCTGGACCGAGGTGTGATCTACGCGATCGCGCACATCCGCGGCGGCGGCGAGAACGGTCGCACGTGGTACGAGAACGCCAAGTACAAGACGAAGAAGAACACGTTCACGGACTTTATCGACTGCGCGGAGCACCTAATCGCGAAGGGCTACACGAGTCCGAGCAAGATGACGTGCGAAGGCCGCAGTGCCGGCGGGCTGCTCATGGGCGCTGTGCTAAACATGCGTCCAGACCTGTTCACGGCCGCGATTGCCGGTGTGCCGTTCGTGGACGTGATGAACACGATGAGCGACGCGTCGATCCCACTGACCACGGGCGAGTGGGAGGAGTGGGGCAACCCGAACGAAGCCGAGTACTTCCAGTACATGCTGGGCTACTCGCCGTACGAGAACGTGAAGCAGCAGGCGTACCCGAACATCCTGGTGACGAGCGGGCTCTTTGACCCGCGCGTGGCGTACTGGGAGCCAACCAAGTGGGTCGCCAAGCTGCGTGACGTGAAGAGCGACCAGAACGAGATTCTGCTCAAAATGGACCTCGCGGCGGGCCACTTCAGCGCGAGCGATCGCTACCACTACCTCAAGGAGAAGGCGTTCGACCTCGCATATCTGCTCGACAACCTCAAGCTCGTGACGGAGGCGGACAAGAAGAAGCCCGCTCCGAAGGCCGAGTAAGAGAAAGAGAGAGAAAGCGAAACGTGACATGCGTCCTCGTTCGTTCGCTAGTTTGATTAATCACAAGAAGAAAAAAGCCAAATGCGTGGATTCATGATGAGACTTTTTATCGAAGATTTTCTATTGGAGGATATGCATCGAAGATCCTGTCGCGTTTTTGACCAATCAGCAGCCACGACCTTTCGACAATTGGTTGTCAACGAGACGAAGAGCTCCGCAGAGGTAAATCCAGATCCAGTCCAAGGTGATCAATTCCCAAGACGCCGTCGAATGGAGATGAAGCGCCTACGAGCAGCGCTGTTGCTGATACTTCAGGTTCTCTAGATGAGCACCAGCAGTGCATGGCCCCGCAGTGTGTGTTTGAGAAGGATGAGCGCGTGCTGCAAGAGCAGGCAGAGGAAGAAGACGGAAAACCAGAGCAGAGCGATGATAAAGAGGTACAGCAAGAACGAGAAAGCACCACCTCCACGGAAGTGGTTGAGGTTCCAACCGAGATGGCCAAGAAATGAGAATTCGGGATCTACTTCACAAAGCGCGAGATACCAGATGACACTCTCCAGCTCGCGGTTGATGGGTTTGTGGAAGACACCAGTTTAAAAGAGGCGCTTGCTGAAGACGAAGACGATGGCGCCACCGAGATAGACGCGAAGAAGAATGGCGTGCTCCAAGAGTTACTGCAGCTTGGAGACGCCCTCATCGGGGTCAACGGCGTAGACTGCCAGCAAATGGAGGTGAAGGAGATGATCGCGCTGCTTCGAGCAGCTCCACTGGGAAGCAACACGCTCCAGCTCAGTCGTGAACGCCAACCCGAAATCAATCCAGAGAGCGGCTCCAACGCAGCAGTCGAAAAGGGGGAAGTCTCAGCGTCCATCACAAAGAGTTTCATCGGCGCATTGCGGAAAGTGAAAACGAAGATCAAAGAGAGTACCGAGGGCGACGAGCAGGAGGAGAAGGAGCTCTTCGAGAAGTCGTGGCTCGCAGAGTTCGGCCGCCTCAAGCACGAGTACAAGACCAAGCGGGAGACGTGCACGTACACTTCGGACGAGTTCTGTGGACTGCTCTACCACTCGGGCGACCAGCAGCAGAAGGAGTACTTACTGCGCGAATATCCGCTGCTCATGGAAAACTGGAAGGACGCGAACCTCTCTGCTGCATCGCTCCGCGTCCGCCCCGACTGGCCGGTTCCCAAAGTGTCCTACGCGGAGGCTATCGAGTACCATTCGGTGAAGTCATCATATAAAAGCAGCAACATGGGCACCGTCTGGGAAGGAACCTCACTATCATCGCCCCCCACCACAGGTTCGCGGCATCTGCTGCTCGCTACCATTGCATCGAGTGCTGGATACTTTACACCACGACTTCACGTGGCGCCGCAACGCCGTGCTCGCGTTTGAAAAGCGGCTGGAGGCTGCCGATGTCCTCTCGTGCAGCGATCTCGTGGACACCCTGGAGGCGAGGAGTGGCTTTTTCGAGCGCAGTTTCCAGTGCGAAGCGTACCCGCGACTCACGAAGGCGATCAGCCGCGCGCTCTACGCGCACGCGCGGCACTTGGCCAAGACGCACGAAGACCTGGGCGGACACATTGGTAGATTGACCATGAAGCAGCAACAGCTCACGACGAATTATTATGAAAGGCACCGAGAATGTCCACATTTCCTATTTTTTTGAAAATATAGAATTCAATGAGAGCTCAAGCTGATCGCAATGCCTGCTTCCGCCTTCGATCCGAGGGCTTCACGCTTGCTCAAATCGCACACGCTCTCGACATCTGTGCTCGTACTGTCCAAAGATGGCTGAAGGGCGAGTCAGCCGCCGCTCGACCTCTCAATCGAGATCACACAAGAAAGGTCACGAGCTTGCAAGAGGAGCGGCTTATCGAGTTCGTCCTGGATGAGGACACCAGTCGTCTGCGCGATGGCGTTGCCTTTGTTGCCCAATCGTTCAATCTCTGCGTATCCGAGCAAACGCTTGGACGCATCCTCCACCGACATCGACTCTCTTTCAAACGAGCTGCGTCCGCTTATGACGAGGCCGACCGTGCACGACAGCAAGTCTTTTTGGCAAACCTGCCTCGCGACTCTACCAAACCCTGGATCGCACTGGACGAGGCGGCGTTCTTCCTCAACCATTCTCGCAAGTACGCCTGGAGGAAGCGAGGTACGCCCGCTGTGGTGGATAGACCCAGCAATCGTGGTCGGATGCACTCGCTAATCCTGACCGCTTCTCCTGATGGAGTCGTGGACTGGCGACTGATGCAGGGTTCGGTGGACTCCTTGAGGTTCCACGCGTTCCTCAGCGGTCTGCCAGAGAACACCAACGTCCTTCAGGATAACTGCGCCACGCACCTTGCATCGCACGTTCTCGCGAAGCGGGGTGAAACAACGATATCACAGGTAGCTCGCTCCAAGCAAATGACTTTGAACTACCTGCCACCGTACTCGCCCTAGCTGAACCCCGTAGAGCTCTGTTTCAACCTCATTCGCATGCACGTGGACAGGATCGCT